>APFE031127973.1:35816-123990 GCA_000404065.3 Pinus taeda | reverse complement strand
ATTCTGGTTTTGGTTTACTATTTGACAATAATACAGACTTCAATAACTTCACTTCTGGTGAGTCACCTTCAGCCCCATCTGCTGCTACTTCTACTTCTTCTTTACTCACATCACCTAACTCTGGATCTCTCCTTCTGCTTGCCTCTACTGCTTCCAATCGAGCAGTAAGAACTCTGAGTTCTTCCCTTAACGCCTCATCTGCCATTCTACGGGCATCTCTGCCTCGTCCTCGTCTGCCTATATCCATTTCTCCCAAATCTCTTCAACTCAAACTGCTCTGATACCACTCTGATGGGACCTAGCCCACTTGGCGTAACCCTTTTCACTTTATAGATCACAGTTGGGTGTTTACGTGGCGGTGAACCGTCGTCTTTCCCGCGTTCTGTAGTTAGGGTAGCTGTGCATTGATTGTGGGTGTAAATGCGGTAGTCCTCTACCTTGGAAAACTATACTAACCTAACCCTTATGCGCCTTCTCAATTCTTCTCTGTTATTGTTCTGTTGGCTTCCAAGGGTTTTGAGCTCTGCGTACGGAAAAAAATGGTGAGGGTGTTGTATTCTAGTTCCTTTGGCTCTGTGTTACAACTTCATGGTTGTCTATTGTATTTGAGCTGGCTCTGGTTGTTGGTTGAGGCCTTCTCTATGCATTTGGTTATTTGTTCGCCTGTTTGTAACGGTGTTGTTCGGTTCTGGGGTTTCCTTGCTCAGCTTTCGTGTTCACTTTCTCGTACGTTGCTCTTCCGCTCTGTTGCTGTGTTTTTGGTAAAGAAAGTTGAGGTCTGCGTGCTTGTAGTGGTTACTGTAACGATGGTTGTTCATGAAATGACTAGTTTTGAATTTAATTCTTCAATTCTGGCATTTTTCTTTCGCTATCCCATTCCTGCATATGTTGTTGGTCTTCTGGTCCATTGTTTCTGAATTTGGCTGTGGTAGTGGTTCTTGGGTTTATGGTCTTTCTGGTAACGCTGCCTTGTCTGTGGCTGAGCGTACAGGAACAATGGAAAAACACCTTCAGTCTCTGCTACAGGTAAATGGTCATTCCTTGATTCAATTTTTACGCGTTCCTTGTTCTGTGTCTAACCCCAAACTGCTCCTCTGGTCTCCAGTTCTCTATGGCATCCTCTGGTTTGAGAATGTGGCCCCTCCTCACGCGTTCTCCAGGTGAGGGTTTCTTCCCTTTCGTTCTTTTGATTCTATAATGTTGGTTTCTCGAGGGTTTCGTCCCTCCGAGCTTTACTATGATTCAAGCTCACTCTCGCTTGTCTCTTGCAGGTCCTCTCAGGTGGCCTGGATGGCGCACGTCTCTGTGTTCAAGAATGTTTGGTAGTGTAAATATGGGTAGGGTTGTATCTTGTATTGTTCTATTGCTGAGAAGTCTCTGTTCGAAGGATGGCTTGTCCGTTAGTTTACTGTTTGGTTATTGTATAGTTCATGTTCGCCATTGTCATTATGAGATGAGTTCTCTGTATTGGAACGCGGCTTCAACGTAACCCTGTCTCGAACCTGTGTTCAAACCCTAACTAGGGTTTTATACTTGACCGTTTGGTTATGATTTCTGAGTGAGTTTTGATCTTGTCGTGACTGTATCGGTCTCTGTAATGTATGAGGGAACTCGGCCCTTTCGGTTTTGGCTATAAATTACTGTTTCTGAAAAATATAAATGAAAATCGTTTTTATGAAAGAAAGTATGACATTTGGTACCTGTAACTCCTTCGCTTGTGGTTTGGTTACGTTGTTGGGCATTCAATTCGTTTTCTTGTCTTTCTATTCGTTTGCTTGTATTTATTGGCTGTGCGTACCCGCTCCTCCTCAACTGTATTTCTGTGCGCTTGTATGCAAGCGTGATTGCTTATTTGGTGACCTGGAATCTACTTAAGATCTTCTCTATTTGTTAATAATTTCAACTGCAATTCGTACTTGTACAATAGCCATGATAATATGCTTAGTTTACAGTAATGTAAAGTTCTATTAGTATGAATGAGAGATCAATAATTAATTTAGAAAATAATATTGATGGACAGTACTTCTCTGATTCTTTTGAATGCTTGATAATTCTGTTATTAAGGTTACTCAACTTATTCTCTGCTCAAATTTTACAGTGGAGAGTACACATCATAATCCTGAGGATTCTTCATTCAGAAATACACATGCTTAAACAAGTGATATGTTTAAAATTTTCCATGGTCAAACAACGAGTCCACCAAAAATAAAATAAGAAAAATACTCCTATAAATTGTTGATAGGACGCTGTATTCGACCCAGTTTTCATATTGATATTGCTAACCGGATAATTTAACCATAGATCATGAACGCTAGTTGAGAATAGGCTTGACAACAGATCCATTTATGAAAATATATTTTTTGTGGTTAGTAACTATTATGCCTCGATTGTTAAAGGAGACATTCTTTTGAGATTGCATGTAAATTCATAACCCTAAAATCATTTTTTCTCGAGACTAATGTGCCTCGTTACCTTTTTTTGTTATTTATTATGGTAATATGTAAATACACACGAAGAAAATTTTTTATCGAACTTTCAAGTGGTTTAGTTAATATAATTAACTATTTTGTAACTAGAAATTGCTTCTAATATAATTAACTATTTTGTAACTAGAAATTGCTTCAAAAGTTGTAAAGAGATACTAATAAGATTGTTAAATTGGAAAATTTGTACTTTGATTTGAAATATTAATTTTTATATTAAAATTATGTTGTTTTTGGAAGTGCTAATATAACATAGAACAGTACATATACACAATATAATTATTAGTATAACTAAAAAAATTAATAAGAAAATTAAAATAAATACACAATTAAAATTTAAAATTATAAGAAAATTAATAATTACACAATTAAAATAATAATTTATATGTTGAGATGACCAAGAAAAAGACACAATGCAAGTTGATTAGCTAGATTGTTTTAAAATTAATATTTTAAAATATACAAAATCCACCATTAAACTATTTTTCTGAAATCATATGATATTAGTACAATTTGATTATAACAATATTATTAACATGGGTATATAATTGCCCACGGGGCTTTGGATTGACGGTGAATGGGTGCGTTGTTAAGGCACTCCTTGTGATAGGTCACCGGTTCAAATCCCCTGTGGGTACTTAGGTTAGTCTTAACGTAGAAAAAAAAAGCATGGGTAAATAATTCTAGTATATAGGATTAATTGGTAAAAGATTTGATTAAATTTGTTTATTATTATTTTTATTATTTTTATAATATATAATATGAAATATTTTATTATATTTTAATTTATTTTAGATATTTAATACTTTAATCTTCATTTAAATTGGTGAAGACTTGTATAAGTCAAACGCTTCATTTCGGGTTGGCTATATCACAAACTATAGATGCGCATCTTTTTTGGAACTCGCTTTGTTATTTTCACTATATACAAAGTCATTTGTAATAATAATTGGTTAGAATGCTTCGTATCTTATGCTACAGAATGAGAAATTTAAGTAGTTGAGATATATCTCCACAATTAAGGGTGTTGTGAAGCAGAGTTATAGAGGGTTATCCATTTGGAAAATTAGAGGCCGGTACTCCTCATATAAAGGTAATCTAATACTTGCATCGATAATCTAAAGGAGAATATAGAGGAGATTATGTGGAATAGCCTGATATGTATAGGAAACCTTCTACACAAGGATGGTACTAAAGCACAAGATACCAACGCACATCTTTGTAGCCGAATTAAACAATATTTCAAAGGAAATGCAAATCCCAATTTAAGATCAAGTAGAGATTGAATCTTTCTCACTGAATATGGACATTAACATATGTACATTTGAACTTGTAAATTTTATAAACCTAGGTTACATACATCTCCTAATTAATGATAATACTAAAAGAAATGGCTCACAACTCGGCGGAATTCCAAATATAAAACCTTCCAATTTCTTCTAATGTTTAGTTTGGAATGGTTGTTTTTAGAGGCTTAAGATTAAAAATTATTTGGTTGTAGAGCTTTCAGTGATATGGTATTTCAGTTTTGCAAGGATAAATGTTCAATATTTGGAATTAAGAATATAGCCAGCTAGGAAACAATTTCTGCAACATTTACAATTTGAATCTTTAGCTAATAAACTAGTTTTTGAAGTAGCAATTTGGATTAACACAACCTATAACACTATGCTCTGCTACAACTTAATATAGAAGTCTTCTCTTAGAATAGCTCATATTTTTTTTCCACTGTCACAATATCAAACATAGAACATCTAAAATGGAAATGGTAGCCTGTTTTTTTCCAAAACCATACTAAATTCCAATAATGAGGACATGCATAAGAAAAATTTTGTTCTTTTGGCAAAGAAAGTAACCAATGTTTAGCAGGGTTATATTACCCTCCTTGATATATGTGCTTTTGGGATGCACAGATAAATTTTATATGTTAAGAATCAAACATAAATCATTTAAATAAACAATCATCAAAAGCAAACAAGTTAATAGATGCGAGGGTGATGGAAAATAATATACACTTATATGTGGACTCCTTTTGATATTTTATAAAAAATAACATAGTTCCATCCAATCTCAATATAATTAAAATGCATCTAAAAGCTTTTGATCCCTCTCGAGATTTAATAAATATGGTATTTTTATGGATCTACCCTATGGGGATTAATAACATAAGGTTTTGAATGCATCTATACTAGTAAATTTAAAAGAAATTATACCTTAGTAATTTGTCATTTCACACAGACTTCTACAAAGCAATTATATTAAAGTAAGTTGAAGTAAATCTCACTAGATTGCAACTTTTTTCCTTACTTTTTAATATATCTACTAATATTATTTCAAGAATTTATTGGTAGCTATCATAGTCTATTTTGGTGAAGTAAATCTCACTAGATTCTGCAACTATTTTTCCTCACATTTTAATACATATGTTGATATTATCTTCGGAATTTACTAACAATTACCATGGCCTACTTTGATGGAAAATATGCCAGTTGATATAACAAGTAATATGATTATGTCCATAATGACCAATTCACCATTATATTTCTTGCTTTTGTCCATAATTGTTATGCAACCATCTAACAAAATATAAGAAGAGATAGATCAACAACTTCAAAATTAGCCTCTTCAAGGGGGAAACCTCCTTTACATTACAAAAATGAACAATTCTTGGATGATACAAATGACAAGACCTCCTTTTTATATATATGTGTCTAAGGGGTCACAATATAATCAGTGCCTACATAACAATAATATTATAAGGGCATAACAATAATATTGTAAGGGCACAACAATAACAATATTGGGATTCTATGGGGCACAATAATAACAATATGGGGACTACATGGACACAATAGTACAATAAGGAGGTTTCACTAATGACAATAAGGGGCTACACTAGTATTGTAGGGACCTAACATGCCCCTCTCCTTCAAAAAGGTGTTGTCCTCAATGCTTGAGTAGTGATGGATACTCCTATATAAAATTCTCATCCTCTAATGTGGAATCTTCAGCAAGTAAGTTCTTCCACTTGATGAGATACTCTAAAATTGATTGATTTTGTAGTTACTGGGTTCTTGTTTGCGTGACTGCTTTAGGTTCCAATATTATTTTTCCTTCCTTGTCAAGTTATGACAATATTGTTTGAACTGTGAGCTTTTCACCAATAAACTTCTTTAAACATGAATCATGGAAAACTAGGTGCACTTGGGAAGATGCAGGAAGCTCTAATTTGTATTCCATAGTACCAATAATTTGTAACAACTTGTAAGGACCATAGTACTTTGGTGATAATTTATTATCCTTCTTAGCTATCTTGAGGGACATTTGTTTATATGGTTATAGTTGTAAAAATACCTAGTCATCTACATCAAAACTTATTTTGCTCCAACGTTGATCTGTATGTTGCTCCATTCGATTTTGCGCCAAAGTGAGGTTATCCTTTAAGAGTTGGAGAACATGTTGTTGATGGTAGATGTGATATTCTACTGCTTGAACCTTAGAGTTTTCTCTTAAATATGATGTGATGGATGGTGGATGATATGAATAAAGTTCCATAAATGGGGTCATTTTTCTACAGTGTGGAAGCAAGTGTTATACCACCATTCAGCCAGAGGTAATGACCACTTGACCCATTTTGTTTGTTTATTAGATACAAAGCAACAAAGATATCATTCCAAGCATTTATTCACTATCTCTATTTGTCCATCAGATTGAGGATGATAAGATGACCTATGAATTGAGTACCCAGAAATGAGAATAAGTCCATCCAAAAATTTCTAGTGAAAATGGGATCTTTCTCGCTTACAATAGTTTTTGAGCTTCCATGTAGACTTTGAATTGTTTCCATAAATGAAGTAGAAATTGTATTGGCTTTAAATGGATGAGATAATGCACAAAGATGTGCATACTTGGTAATTCTATCAACTACCACAATGTGACACTCTTTCCTTCGGACTTGGATAAACCTGTCATAAAATCCATTGAAAACTCCTCCCAACGTTGACTTCGAATGGCTAAAGGTTGTAATAGACTCAGGGTATTAATTGTCTCAACTTGATTTTGTAGGAAAACCGAACATTTCGCCACAAACTTTTGAACATCAAATTTAAGGCCTTCCCAAAAAAAATGCTTCCTGACCCTATGGTAAGTTTTTAAAAATCCTGAATTCCCTCATAAGGGAGAGTTGTTCAATTCCTTAAAGATCTTTTGTTTAATTTGGGTATTCTTACAAATATATAAGTGATCTTTGTACCATAATGAATCATTTTTACAACTAAATGTATTAGATATATTGGGACCTTGCTACAACTTTTGAATGAGTATCCACACTTCTTCATCATTCTTCCATTAATCCATTGCTTCGGTTATCCAATCTAGTTGGATAATAGAAATGTCACAAAGAAATCCTTCCATATCCTCATCCTTTCTTGAGATTGCATCTCCAACAACATTTTTCTTCCATTTTTTGTAGATGATTTCAAATTCATAACCCAACATCTTTGTGACCCATTTTTTCTACTCTTCTAAAGATAATATTTGTTCCAAAAAGTATTTAAGGCTATCATTATATGTTTTTACCTTGAAGTGTATTCCCATTATGTAAGGTTTCCATTGCTTTAGTGCATGTAGTATTGCCAACATTTCCTTCTCAGAAATAGGTTTGTGTAAATACTTTCCTTTGATTGGATGACTTTCAAAAGAAATGGGTATTCCTTCTTGCATTAAAACAACACCAATTCCATTTCCTTAGGCATCACATTCCACAATAAAGGTTTTTGTGAAGTGTCGCATACCTAAGATCGATGCTTGGTACATTGCCTCTTTAAGATGTTCAAATGCATTAGTTTCTTTAGGATTCCAATAAAATGCATCTTTCTTCAATAATGATGTTAGAGGTGCTACTATTCTCCCATAATTCTTAATAAACTTGTGATAATACCCTGTCAACCTAAGAAATCCTCAAAGATGTTTTATGGTTGTGGGGATTTTCCATTCCTTAATGGCTTTAATTTTGTTAGGGTCTACCTTAACACCCTCATGAGATACAATATGACCCAAATATTCCACCTCCTTTACTCCAAAGGAAAATTTGGAGCTTTTTTCTTATAATTGTTTCTCCTCCAATAGTTTGAACACCCTATCAACATGTTGAACATGATCCTTCCAAGGCATTTTATAGATTAGTATATCATAAAAAAAATACTCTTTTTTGAAGGTGCATTAGCAAGGTCAAAAGGCATGACAAAAAGTTAAAAATGACCCTCATGAGTTCTGAATGTTGTTTTCGGAATGTCTTAATTCTTCATTATAATTTTATGATATCTTGAAAAAAGGTCCAACTTGGTGAAGTAAATTTGTCCATGTAATTCATCCAAAAACTCATCAATAACAGGAATGGGAAATTTATCTTTAATAGTGTTCTTGTTGAGCTCCCTAAAATCTAGACACATGCACCATGATCCATCCTTCTTGTGCACCAATACTACTATTGCAGAGGAATAACTTTGAGTAGGTTCAACTATACCAGCCTCTAGCATTTCTGCGACCATATATTCAATTTCACTATTTTGGGCATACAAATATTTGTAATGCCTGATGTTTCGGGGAACGCTTGTTGGAATCAAATGAATATCATGATCATGATCACGATTAGGTGTGAGACCTTTAGGAGTCTCAAATACCTTCGAATAATTGTCCAAGAAATTTTGGAGATCAAGAGAAATAGATGATTTCGATGTTTGAAAATCAAGCGATCATAATTGTGCAATTATGCCTCATTGTTCTTTATTTATAATATTTGTCATGTCTTTAGATTTTATTATGTTTCTTGGTTTCCTTATGATACCCCTTAATTCGATTTTATTTCCTTCCCAAAAGAAATTCAAGAAAAGTTCTTGAAAATTAAAAGCTATCATCCCCCAAGATTGTAAACATCAGAGTCCTAGTACAACATAAGCACCTCCCATTGGAATGGAAAGAATTGGACTATTTAATACATATTCCCCCATGGATAGCTTTATATTATGACACTTTCTAGAGAAATTTATAGTTCCTCCATTTCCAGCCATTGCTTGATATTTTGGTGCTGGATATATGAAGCAATTCAATTCCTTAGCTATCTTACAATGTATAAAATTATGGGTACTACCTGAATCATTCAATAATATTACCTTTTTCTTCTTGATATGTCCTTATATATTGAGAGTTTAAGGAGTGGTAATTCCTGCCAATACATTACAAGATATTGTCGGATTCATTTCTTCTTTCTTTAGGGGTTGGTTCCTAGTTTACATCCTCTTCTTTTGATGTTTCTTGATCCTTTTCTTCCTCCTATTCACAATCTATGTAAAATAATTTCTTCTTAGCACACTTATGACCTTCAGTGTATTTGTTATCACAACTATAACAAAGCCCTTTTGCTCTTTTTTCCTCCAACTATTGTGGTTTCAAAATTGTAGGTTGTGGAAGGCTAGGAGCAGCAACACTTGCATCTTTATAGTCGTGAGTGGTAGACTTCCTTGTTGCCATAATTTTTCTTTCCACTTTTCTGGCCACCCTGAGTGCCTTCTCTAATGAATCAAGTTTCGAAAGTCAAACCTCATGTTGGATTTTATTCTTTAAATTCCCTATGAATACATCAATCATATGCTCTTCTAGAATATCATTTACCTTGATATTGAAATTTTGGAAGTCCTCATGTGCTCTACCATTGGACCCTTTTGTTTGAGATTTATCAATTGGATAAAGAAGGTGTTTCTCTTTGTATCCTCATAATGTGCTATCATTTCCTAGGTAAAAATTGGTCAAGTGATAAGTAGTTTATCAGGAAAAAATCATAGATACCATACAAATTGATCCGATTCTAAATATAAAGATACAATGCGTACCTTTTGTGTGTGTAACACATTATGGAGATCAAAATATTGCTCCATCTGTAGTATTCAAGTTATTGGATCCGTGCCATCATAGTTCCTCGTCTCGATCTTTGAAATATGGTGGGTCTTCAATCCAAAGTTAGAGTCTATGAAATCATGATTAATATTCCTTTTGTTCTCATCATAAGTTTCATCTAATACCTTTTCGCCATCTAGAAGCATTTCTTATAGCAACTTTGTTAAGCCTTCCTTTAAACCTTCCATGTCTACTTTTAAACCATTCTTCAAATATTCCATGTTTCCTTTCATCTTTTCTTCTATTCCATCTTTCAAACCTTACATGTCTTCTTTTAAACCATTCTTCAAACCATCCATCTTAACTTCCATTTCATTTTTTGTTACTCTTTGTGCGAGTGAAATTTTTTGCACTTGTTCTCGTAATTTTGATATATCATGTTGCATTTGTTCCTCTTCTTCATGTGTCATAGCAGATCTTTCTGGTTGCTCACTAAGTGTTTCCATTTTCCTGCTTCGCATCATTTTCAAATCAAACAATAACATTTATGCTTCACTATGCCCCTCGAATCACTTCAAACTGATTTTTCAAACAAAACTTATGCAATTTTTTTAAAAAATACACACTTTTTTCTTACTTTTGTAGGAGCTCAATGTTGAATCTATTGTATATATAAAATTCAGATCTATAAGGTTTGAAATTGTTTTATGGTATCCCTCTGAGTTGTCTTTCCAATGCCACAATTCATACCAAATTTGGATTCTTCAAGATAAAGTTATGTCCAATCTCCCACGATGACGTGAGTATAGACTCATTCAGTAGAGTGACCTTGTACAGAGTTCCAAGTTTCACTGTTTCGACCTTTGACCTGGAAAATGATACACAGTATAGTACAATTTATTCTCTTTTGGCCAATTTTTATGAAATTAAAATATGATGCTTGTAGAGGAAGATATGACTATTTTCCCAAGGTCACATATTTGAGACAAAATTATGGATCATGTAGAAACCCTAACTTCATTGGATCATATCTCTGAAAATATAGTGAACAAAAATATGAATTTTTTACAAAACATTCATTAGGATTTCGGCTCCTAGTGATAAAACTTTCATTTTCTGACCCTTCATATAAAAAGAGTTATAGAGAAAATTCCACGATGACCTATTTTCAATAGGGAAACCCTATTATCCAAATCTTTGATACAAAACGTTATGCAACCAACTCACAAAATAGAAGAAGAGATAGATCATGACTTCAAAATTAGCCTCTTCGAGGGGGAAACCTCCTTTACATTACAAAAATGAATGATTCTTGGATGATACAAATGACAAGGCCTCCTTTCTATATATATGAGTCTAAGGGGTCACAATATAATCAGAGCCTACATAACAATAATATTGTAAGGAGACAACAATAACAATAGTAGGCTTCTATGGGGCACAATAACAACAATAAGGGGCTACACTAGCATTATAAGGACCTAACAATAATGGTCAAGTCACCATTATGTTGTTTTCTTCAGCGTCCAAGTCAGCTATCTAGTTATTCCATTGTACAACTTATTGCACCAAGATGTGTTCTAGACCCATTATAAGCAAATGTAGGGAGATGGTGTCACAATTGTTATGTTAAACACTATTGTATAATGAAAATAAATAGATAAAAAATAACTCAAAGAAAAATTTACAAATTTTATTTACAAATCAGTTGTTTTAAATATATATAGATATACACATGCCACCATTTAGATATATCTTAATTTCAGATATGTGGAGCACTTAGAGTTGGAGGCATCAAATCCTAAGTGAAAACCTATGAACTAAAATATTATACCTTATAGAGCTTACAAATATTCAAAGCTGTAATTTTTTAACAACTAGATTAATTTAAAATACTTTAAAGTGTGTGCAACCTATAAAATTTAATAACTAACTTAAATTCTTCTTAACTCCAATGAGTGTAAACCTCAATGTTTTTAAATATGAGATGATGGATCAAATTTAAACCTCAATGTTTTTTCATACTTAATATAGAATATCTCCCACCTGAGTTATGGTTGTAAAGCACCTTACTTTTATCGGTGCAAATATTATCAAAAAAATATGCTTGACTTCATATTTGATAGATGCCTTAACTTTAAATAAATATTTCTTTTGTTTTCCAAACCGTGATTGTACATTTTAACCAGCCTTATGTTGATTTGCATAGGTGTGTGGAACAAAGTAAGTTGCAATGAGGGAAGACTTTTCCTCTTAATAAAACAAATTTCTTCACAATTGTCAATCATCCCAACTTATTTATTGATATTATGAGAAAAGAATGCAGAAAGGTGAAATTCATCTCTATCACGATTAACAAGGCCAAATCCAAATACTTTTCCTGAGCCGTGTGTTTTGTTGTAAGTCTTTAATGTCATCTTTCCAAATGATCTACCTTGGATTGACCAATATCTTCAGTAAGGATTGAGGGCCTTGAGTGAGATAGTTGTAGTCATTGACGTTTTTTTTGGAGCTACTATAGAGAGAAAAATCTCTTGTGTTCATGAAGAACTAGCTTGGGATGTGCTTTCCTTTGCATGCGGTAGTGTTTATGAGTCTTTAGTTAGTGTCGCTTTACGTCTCACAACTTCAAGTTCAGTAACTCTTATGGACCTTGTGTAAATAAAAGAAAAATAAATTAATGTAGAATTCATTTTTTTTTCCATAATGTAGCAAGAGCGAAAGGAGTAAAAAAATAGAAGAGAGTGCAGGAAAGTTTTGGGCCTTAAAAAGAGTGTTGGAAGACTATGTAAGCTACCTTTTTAAGAAAAATGATCTAGATTCTATAAATTATGATGTAGATTCGAAATCGCTCATGAAATTTATTAAATCACAAGACTCGAAGCTACTCTACTACTCTGCAGAAATTAATTCACAATATAGAACACAAATTATAGACATACAAAAGGAAGCATCACACATGCACAAATATTTATCTATGGGAAAGCAATTGCTCAAAACCCTTTCCTATCTGTATTTCATTAATCAAAGAATAGAGATGAATACATATGCTTGCTCAACCCTGAGCACAACCTACAAGTGTATAGTGTATCTCTTTGCCTGACTAACTCACTATGGCCAAAAATTAGCCAATTTGAAGCCCTTCAAGCTCCTATTTTTTACGGGAATAATACACCATATGGTATCGGTTGATCACCCCAAGAGATCAGAGAGCATACACAAACAAGAAGTAAGCAAAAAATAAGCCTTAATAATTAAACTACTAAAGTAGAAAGAAGACATATCACCTGAAGGTCCTACATTTGAGGTTGTTCCCTAGGGTGCAAACCCTCTGCTTCATCCACTGTCTTAAAACCTACAACTCATTCAAGAAAGGCATATGCAACGACATTAATTGAAATCATGTTCATGATATAAGTGTTAGATCATATAAGAATATAACTATAAAACATGAAATCATACATTAGTTAAATTTAAACATGAATTAAAGCATTAAGATCCTAACATTAGGAACAAGACATGGATTCTTTATTGACAACTGCAAAATAATGTGGATGAATACAACCTGATCCGTCCACGGCTCCAAGCAAAAACTTCCTCCAGATCCATCTAGCCGAAGCCTCAATAATCCTCTTTCAAACACATACACATGGATGCCATATAAAGGAGATGGACATCACAATGAGGAAACATGAGTTTCCTATAGCTGGGAGTGTAGGAGGCACAAGGATAAATCAGACTTGATCAGGGAAAAATTGGATATAATATCAATATCCTACCTTTCTCTCCCCATAGGCCTTCCCCATGAAGTGTATTTATATGACCTCAAAACAATTGTTTAGTTAACGCCACCCAAAAAAATAGGGATTTTATATTTTTTTTTCATATTTTAAATCATATTCACAGGTTGGGTATAGTTGAACTTGCATGTGCATGCCCTTTTTTCAGGGCAGAGTCATGTATGGAATTTAAAATAATATTTTTTAATATTTGGACCAAGTTTGAATGGAAAGGGTTGCCCAAGACCATGAGTCAAAGCATATATTATACAAAGGTGGTAAATGATTCTATAACACTATTTCCTTGTATTGTTCCTTGAGGAAAATTGCCCCTATTATTTAGGAAATACCCTCAATTGGATTGTGAAATTCCTCTAGGCTATTCATATGACTTCGTGCACCACCTATACACATTGGAATAATGTACAACTAATAGTACACTACCTTGGAATATCCATCTAAACTAGGTAACTCGAATTATCTGCATGCATCATTTAATTTCAAGGAAAATTTGAACGATGGAAATTTATACAACTAATAGTACACTACATTAGAATCTCCATCTGAACTAGGTAACTTGAATTCTATGCATGCATCATTTAATTTCAGGGAAATTTTGAAGGATGGAAATTTATTTTAATATTTAGAAACCTTGGCGAATCTCAATAGTTCATAATATGCAATATGTAAAATGTTTAGAAATATTTTTCTAAAAATATTCAAATATCTAATAAATTTATACTATCTCTTTATAATTCTTTGGCGATTTTTATAGTAAAACAATTTTATACTATAAATTTTGGGCGAATAATTTAAAAAAAAATGGAAATTAGAGAAAACAAATTTAAAAAAAAACATGGAAAATTAGCCCATAAAATTATCCTTAGTTATTTTAGGTTGATTGATTAATTAAGTAGTTTATCAATGAGTGTGGTTGAAGTTATACTTCCACAACTTGACCTTCCACTAGTTCCTCCAACAGTTAGAACTAGTTTAACTCATCATAATTCAATTTAACTAAAATAGACTGCTAGAAATTAGAAATCAATCATATTGATTTGAACTCAACCTTCCCCAACTTGAATTAGGTTATTTAATTGAGTGAAAAGTGTGTTGTCACTTTAGTTAACTACCTCCGATATTTCTATTGAAATATAAATTTGAATTTTCTCTAGTTTGACCAAGATAAGGTCAAGCAGAGATTTTGTTGCTACATTTTCAACACTGCCTCTCACCAAGAAAGGGATTGTCAACCACCCTTATCTTGCACAAGTGGAACTTGAACTTCCCTCTTGAAAAGGCCTTTGTCAAAATGTCAGCATCTTGTTCCTCTATTGGAATGCACTCCAACAACATTATTTACCTCTACACACAATCTCGTAAACGGTGATACCAGATATATGTATGCTTGGATCGATTCTGAAAAACAAGATTTTTAGATAGCTTGATGCAACTCTAATTATCACATTATATCACAATTGGATCTGTCATTTGACCAAACAATCCAACAATTATCTTTCTCATCTATATCGCGTCACATGCTGCTTGAATGGTAGCCATGTACTCTTCTTCTATTGAGTTGAGTGCCACAAATCTTTGCTTCTTGTTGTACCAATAAATTGTTGCATAACCAATATTGAAAATTCACCTGATGTACTCTATTGGTCAAATGAACTCCCTACCCAATATGCATCTGTGAAGCCACACAGCTTCAATCCATTTTTCCATCTGTACTAGAGTCCAAACTAGGTAGTGCCTCTGAGGTACCATATAACATGCGTAGTTGCCCTACAAAATAGTTTGGTTGGCCTAACCAAATCTTGGCTTAGGTGGTTGATTGCATAGCACATATCTAGCCATGTGTTCAGAAGATACATTAGTGAACCCGCTAAATGTTGGAAAACAGTAGCATGCACTTCATCATATGAAGTGGCATCCTATTTCCTCCAGTTGGTCACTAGAGGAGTCTCTGTGGGTTTGCAATTGTCAATGTAGAACCTCTGAATTATCTTGTTCACATACTTTCCCTAAGAGACAAGTAATTCCCCATGACCTTACCATATTTCCAATTTGAGGAAGTAACGAATGAAGCCCATGTCCTTCATTTCAGACTCCCTTGCAAGGTCCTCCTTGCAAGATTTGATCAACTTCTCATCAAGAGTTAAAATCAAGTCATCGACACATAAGACAATAATAAAAAATTTACCTTCTACCAAAATATGACAAAGGTTTTCATCCACTTCACATTTGGTGAAGCCCAAACTAGTGAAATAGTTATCGATCCTAGTGTACCAATCATGAGGTTCTTGCTTTAGACCATACAATTATGTCCTGTGTTTTCACACATGATACTCTTGATAAAAAGTCTTGAAGCCTTCTGGTTGCTTGATATACATTACCTCCTCACTAGCTCCATTGAGGAATGATGTTTTCACATCCATCTAGTGGATCTTCAACCCCATGTATGCAGATAGAGCAAGGATTAATCTGATGGATGAGTATCTTGCTATAGGAGAAAATGTCTCCTCATAGTCAATCCCTTCATCTTGAGAGTACCCACTAGACAAAAATATGGCCTTGTACTTTTCTATGCTTCCATATGTTTCATGATTTACCTTGAAGATCCATCTCAAACCCACAACTGATTTATCTACTAGTCTTAGGACCACTTCCAAAACACTGTTGTTTACAATGGATTTGTACTCCGTCATTACATCAACCCATACAGGTTTCTCTACTGCTTCCTTGAAAAAGGATGTCTAAGTCTCTACAAGCTCAATTATTAGAGTCGTGTAGCCAGTGTACCAATATGGTGATCTTATCTTCCTATGTTGATTTGAAGGAGCACCCACAGTATCCCTTGTATCCTGCAAAAGTCTCTCAAGTTCCATGGTCCTTTTCCTACATTCCTTGGATGATTCAACATAAGTGTTTTGCTCTACTCTCTGCTCCTCAATATTTGGTTTCTCCATAGCTTCCTCAAGTTCCTCCTTTGAAGCTAAAAGCTCGTCGTCACGTGGGATCTGAACCTCCCTCTCAAGACATAACCACATAACTTTGTCTTCATCACATTTTACGTCCCTTCATCAACTGTCATTTTGCGGGATGGCATTTATACATGGTAGTTGTTGTGAGTTTTTGTGTAAACTAAAAATACCCCCAATTATGTTGTTGACTCTAGCTTCTTCCTTGATTCATTGGAGACATGGCAGTAAATAGAGGCTCCAAAAATCCTGAATTGTGACACATTCAACTTTCTCCCTGAGAAATCATCATCCATTCTAATCATGCCCACGATTCGATGAGGACTCTGGTTCTAAAAAAATACTATTGTGTTGCATCCATCAGCCCAAAAATGCATAGGTAAGCCTTGATCATGGAACATTTCCGTCGCCACTCTTATAATTCTACATTTTCTCCTCTTAGCCACCCCATTTTGTTGTGGGTTGTGGGGTGTTGCAACTCTTGTCAAATTCCTTCTTTTGCGCAGCAATTTTTTAATTTATTTGACATGTAATCACTTCGATTCTTGCTCTTGAGAGCCTTCACCTTCTTTCCCATTTCTTTCTCAACTAGTGCCTTAAAGTCTACAAACTTGGAGAACATCTCATCCTTCTTCTTCATGAGGACAATCCAACACTTTCGTGAGAAGTCATCAATACAAAATACAAAGTATTTGTGCTTGGTAGTGGAGGATGTCAAGAAAGGTCCACAAACATCAAAGTCGATCCTTTCAAGGACTTCATGTGCTTTTTTTGTCTCAATCATGGAAAGTGTCTTTTGTGTACGTCCCCAAGGTACACCCTTCGCTTGTATCCTGCTTCTCTATTGATCCTTTGGGAAGGCCTATTTTTATCTGCTGCATAATATTCAAATTACCATGATGCAAATGGACAAGTCTTATATGCCAAAGTTCATTGATATCTTGGTTTTGCACCTTTTCTACCTTCATGCTCAGTGCATCACAGTCTTCCACATCTAGCTTATACATGTTCTTCACATGAAACCCGATCTTCTTCACTTGTCCCATGGCTATGTGTATCAAGAATGATTTCCTTTGCTGATGATCACATCATAACCACGGTCTTCCAAAAATTTAACAAAGATGAGATTTTTCTTTAGATCTATAATGAAAATGGCATCCTTGAGCCTAAGGGAGGAACTTGAATCCCTCTAAAATGTGTAGGTTTTAACCCTGTACAAAAATTACCTGCATACGAATTCTAAAACAAATAAAATAAACAATGAAAGAGCATAACACAAAAAATACATATGCACAGAGATTTTCCCCTGGATCCCAAAATTGGGACTACCAGCTTGATTTTTCATTATATTCCTTTCAATGTTACAATACATATTTATACATGTTGAAGCATCCAATACCATGGACTGAAAAACCATCATGTCCAAAAACATGGACCGAAAGCCATAGGTAGGTTCGCCCAACCTAATATAGGGTCCAAAAAAAAAAAAATTCCCGGGGCGCTGCCCTAGACCCCGTAGAGGGGGGCTACCCGCCCCCCTTGTGACTCTCTCGCTTCGCAATCAGTGCAACAAAGGGGGGGCTTAGCCCCCCCTCTAACCCCCCAGTTCACTACGTAGGTTAGTTGTGGAAAGAATATAAGACAACCCAGCAAAATGTGCTTGTACCAATTGCATTTGTGGTATACCTTACATCATCCCTGTTATAGACATTTTTGGGCACTGCAACCCCAAGCATAAATGTCCATAAACCAAGGGCCCCTAAGTCCCTAAAAGTGTTGCTTCACTCCCTAAAGGAACAAGGTCAGCTGATTACATCATCTCCCATAAGTTCTCCATAGAAAACTGCTCAGAACTGGTCAAAACTGGACCATACAGAATGCCCAGTGCAAAGGGTGTGATGCATCTCACCTGCTTAGTGTAAAGGATGGAAATCCCTTCTGTAGGGTGCGATGGGCAAGAATGGACAAATGGTAGAGACAGTTTGCGAGGTGGAGGATCATGGAATCTTCCAGAAGCTTCTCCTCTGAAACTTGCCTCTCTGAATTCGCACAGGGATGAGTAAGAGATCATCAATCTCCATGTGGAATCAAGAACTATCAGAGAGAGGACACTAATCAAAATCCCAGACGCTGACTTACCCCCCTACAATCATCTATATATGGATCCCTCATCACAGAGATCCAGAGGCTGGAATTTTGTATCTTGTAAGGAAGTGTTGTTGGTTTCCTAGTGCAACATCATAGTGTTGGGTGATCTAAGCTTTACATGAGGTGAAGAAGGGTTTTCATGCTGGAGGATGATGCTAGGTCAAAAAAATTGGTTGTAATCCTCTTTTCTATTCTTGATATTAATAAAGATATTCAAGTTTTCCTCCAAATTCTTGTATGTTTGATTGTATATGCATTTGTGTGGTCAATACATATCTAGTCCTGTATTGTTTATGAGTGTAGATCTCTGTTCTTCAATAGTATTATGCTGCTTTGATTCCATAGGTACTATTTGAAGCTGGGTAGACGAAGCAGAAGCGGCAAAGATCTATCAGAAAGGAGAGGAATCAAGCAAGGAACCAAGCGCAAGATTGAGGTTGGTGTCCTATGTTCCCCTCTTATCTATGTCTCATAAAAGAAAGCGAAAGTAGTTTTAGTTTGTTTGTTTCTAAGATAGCTACCAGTCTTAGTGGGACTAGCAGCTCTGATTGGACACTATTCCCGATAACAATCCCCCATCTCAATGTGCATCTACAAGTCTTTTTCCTCTAGGTCACTGAAAAATCCTCTATTCCCCATCATATGGAATGAGGAAAGTGAGTCCAAGTACCACCAAAAATATACATTTACACAAGATGTATTATACTCAAACTATAGTGACATTTTTTGGGCATAACATTGCATTGATCTCGGAATGAATCCTTAGATTTGTTCTCATGAATGCTCCTAATTAACAAAGGATGTCTCATTGTCCCAACATGGATTCTCATATCCCCCGGTGACGATTGCAACTAATCACGAGTAACCAAACAACTTAGCACTCAAGTTTTTGTAAGAATTTTGTCCATGCATGCAATGAGGGTAAAGTTAAGCTTGAAAATGTAGCCAAAGCTTCACCTTCTGCTCCTCCTAAGTTCTTCCTACTTGCCTTCTTGTGTTGACACTTTGTGACATAGTTCTTGAATTCATGATAGTGAAAGGAATTGATTCTGGACAATTCCTTCTTCTTGTCCCCTTTACTATATTATGGTTTGGATTGGGATTTATTCACTTTTCACTTCTCTTCCTTTCTAGCCAAGGCACAATTTTCTTCGTCCTCGCACTTGGATGAAGTCCCATCTATGGCATTCTTCCTTATTTCCTCATGCACCAAGTCAGTGGTTGATATAGCTAGTGCTAAGACTTATGCAGATTTTGAGGTTATTGATATTATTGGGGACAAAGAGTCGTACCTAGCTTTATTGGGCATTGATTAGGCTTTTGAGAATTATTCATCCATCGATTTAAAATGGGACATTATGACTTTTGAATTGGATTGTATGTGTGTTCAGCAACCTCTTGATGCATATCAAGGTCTAAGGTTTACTAAGCCTTTGGATGATGTGGAATCCTCTAGTTTGGTGGATCAATTGTATCATTTTACTACTGGAAAAAGAGAATATTACATTAACTCCACTACAGTTGTCTCTATTAGTTGGAGGAATATTCATAGCACTGATGTTAGTTATGAAGTTGCAATGGAAGACTAGAAACAGGGTTCCCATGAACTCCACTCTTGACATTGCGCCATTGTTCGTTGTATTCATTAGATTGCTACTGAGGTATGCAAGTATTCTACTTTTAATCGTACTAATTATGTTGAAACTTTTATTAAGGAGATTAATTCTTGCATAGAAGACCATTACAAGATCTCTCTAATGAGTGTTTCTTTGTAAGCTCCTCCTGCAAGGTGGAGGGAAGCACACCAAAATTGCTTTCAATAATGGAGCAGTGCTAAGGTTGTTTTGTTATATCGATTCTCTCCATTGAACGAGTTGTTAAGCAATATTCCTATTTATAATGGTCGTAATTCACCACAAGACCATGTTGTGCATTGTTCTTTTGTATGGAGGGTTGGTGGCTTAACAGTTGAGATGTGACCTCGTTTGTTTATTCATCCTTTAGCAAATATTCCACAAACCTGGTATTTATAGGAGGAGCTAAAAGGCCAGACAACATATTGGGATCCGCTGAGAGCTCAATTTTGTAAATATTTCTATTGTTTTTGCTACCAACTAGAATATAGTGCAGGTTCTTAAAGATTTTAGAGGTGTATTGTTTTTGGAAGAGGATGCACTAGTAGAATGCAGTGAGTATGAAGACTTTGTGCACAAGTATGAATTTGTGCACCAGACTTATGTGGATTTCAAGGTTATTGATATTATTGGGGACAAAGACCCGTATCTAGCTCTATTGGGAATTGATTGAGATTTCGAGAATTATTCAGTCGCCAATTTAAAGTGGGACATTATGAATTTTGAAGTGGATTGTATGTGTGTTATAAAACCTCTTTATCCATATTAAGTTTTGAGATTTACTTAGCTTATTAATGATGTGGAATCCTCTAGTTTAGTGGATCAGTTGTATTAGTTGACTACTGGAAAATGAGAATATTGCATTAACCCCACTACAACTGGCTTTATTAGTTGGAGGAGTATTCATAACACTGAAGTTGGTTCTAAAGATGCAATGGAAGACTGGCAACATGGTACCCATTAACTCCACTCCCAACATTGCGCCATTTCGTTGTATTCATTGGATTGGTACTAAGGTACGCAAGTAGCCTACTTTTAATGGTACTAATTATGTTGAAAAATTTATTAAGGAGATTTCTTCTTCAATAGAATACCATTAAAAGATCCCTATAAGGAGTGTTTCTTTGCAAGCTACTCCCACAAGGTGGTGGGAAGGACACCAAAATCACCTACAATAATGGAGCACTGTTAAGGTTGCTTTTCTATATTGATTCTCTCCATCGAACAAGTTAATCTCTCTTTTTCGACTACTTGAGTGTGTTGGAGTCTTGTTTGACTGGTTTTGAGTCTCTCTTTTGAGAAATTCTTAATTTGATTTCCTTTGGTCATTACTTGGAGGTTTGTCTCAGTCTTTTCACAATTTTGCATCTTTTTGCTTTGAGTATGAGTGTTAATCGCCTTTGAGTGTTTTATTTTTTGATCTTTGGAACTCTCACCCAATTTTCTTGATTTTCACTTGATTAGTTCTTAGATTACATTAGAATCATCTTGTGTTTGAGAATTCTCTTGCATAAATCACACTTGCATAATTAGAATTCTAATTTTCAGAATATGAATGAAAACTGTGCATAGATTACAATTGCATAGATTACCTTTACCCTTTGGGTGTTTTCCATTTTCTATCGATTTCACATTTCTAGCCCTAGGGCATCTAGTGGCTTTGTGTGTCGAGCCTTCCTTAGGAGTTTTGGTCTTCTATTGATCTAGTCAACTTTCTGATTGCACCCTTGCACTTGCTTCATCTTCACTTGAATTCTGCTTCGTCTCACTTTGAGCGTAGATTACACGGCTCATTGGTGTCTTTGGGATCTTTCTCTTTCTTTGGAGGTTTGATTTGTGATTTAGGGAACTAAATGTGCTTATATTGAATAGAATTTGTTTGTTATAATTTCTCGAAGTTGTTTAGTGCATTTTTCTATCGACAAAAAGAAAAAATCTCTTTTGCTTTGTATTAGTTAATGAGAATTAGAACTTTTCATTTTGATTAGTTATTAGTGATCTTAAAGAAAAGTTTGTTAATTTCCATTAGCTACATTAGGGAAGTTCTTTGTTGTTTTGTTATCATTTCGTGGCGTGAAAGCTCTCAAACCCTCTTGTAACTAGCATTCATCGAATGAAATGACATATTTTGGCATATAGTTTTCATTTAGGGAATTTTGGGAGATTACATATGGTAAGGCCTGAAAACTGAAACCTAATACAAGATCAACTTTAAAATGAACTGAATAAATCTAACAACGCATTGGAACACAACTCTCACTTTTAGAGGTCTAGGCTAGAGATATGCTCCGACATCGTTAAACCTAGTCACTTTTGTTTCCACTCAAGGTTGGGTGATTCCTTCTTTTGTGACTCAATAGTGGTCTAGTACAGATTTGTGCTCCCACGTACCATCGAGTATATGGGGAGACCCCACTAGGTTATCATCCTTTATCCACAGGAAGCTGTGTTTTCCGCCTTACATCCCGTAACACACCGAACACAGCATTCAGGAAGATTGACTGTCGTACGGAAAGTCCTTGGTTTTCATATGATTGCCAAGGTGTATATGCATTTTTACGGATTTTGTGGTAAAGATTTTGCCTAGTTCTCCAGAGTAGTCACTTTTTGATCCTTTTCGGACTCCCTAAACAAAAAGGCTCCTCTGAGCATTTGTCACTTCGGGCTCACTAAACATTCGAAGGCGACTAGAGTCATCTTTTTGTCCTTTTCTCGACTCTTTAAAGATGAAAAGGTCAAGTTATGTCCTTGTGTCTTAAAATTTATTCGCCCGCGATCACACACCCTGTTAGATTTGGTTTGTTGACCATTTGATTGGGTGTCTTGACTCTTTTTCAAGCCCCGTGTGTGATTTTCAGTTTTGATGGCCACTTTTCCATACTTCACCAACCCAGGAATCCCCTCTAAAGGGAATCCTAGTCATTTTCCTCCTTTTGGGAATGTTGGTGCTCCTTACATGGCAACGTTGTCCCCTCCTGGGTTAACTGTTGGGTTTCCTATTTGGTTGTTCTCAACCTCTGTGGTCCCTAGTGTCTTAATTACTGGTCAATCCGTTCCTCCACCCGAACAACATCATGTTGATTCCAAGGTGGACCTCTCCCCTTCTTCGCCTGTTTCTACGTCCTCATCTTGTACTTCACCTGGTGAAAGCCTAGATTCAAGTAACCAGGTGGCTAAGAAGAAGAATAAGTCACATAAGCGAGAGGCTAAAAGTGCAGTTGTTGCCACGAGTACAGCTCAGGTCGGAACTCCTTCTGCTCCTCCGCAGAAGGTTAAGTTTCCTTGTAAATTGTGCAAGGGATACCATCTTCTCCGTGATTTCCCTGGCCTTCCCAAGATCTTAGAAGTATGGCCTCATGATCTAGCCTACCCCTCATCGTCCTCCAATTTTGCGACTCCACTAGGGAGTTAAATTGTTGTGGAGGTAAATCCCCTCTGTGGACAGAGGTGATCCCTACTAGCCCAAATGGGGTCTAGCAACAATCAAACTACGCTAACACACAGGTTCCTAATTGCAAATTAAAGACCGATGATGATGGCCTACCTGAAATCCAACGCTAGTACTTGTAGAAGAGTCGTCGCTCTCATTCCTTTGCTCCGGCTGGTCACAATCCCCACGATCCTCGTGAACAGACACCTGCACATGCAAAGAATGACACGAATACAAGCATAAAATCCAATAGATGCAACTATATATCAGTTAGAAAGGATATAACTCAAACATCATTATAAAGACAATAAGAGTGGAACCATAATGATAGTTGTCTATTACTATTGATAAACAAAGAAGAATACAACCATAGTTCTGAAGTCAAATCCTCCTTTGGCTGGGTGATCAGCTGCACATGCCTTGCAAAGCTTGTTGGGAATGGGGAACAAGCCTCTCTCTCCTTGGTTACTTGGACAAGAATCTCCTCACTTTAGTTTACAAGAATCTCCTCACTTTAGATTTAGCCTTATGGGAATGAAGAAGGCTTCTTGCAGCATGAACTTAGCAATTCTCAATCTTTGGAACTTTGGAACTTGGAGACTAGAACTAGAACTAGCTTGTCAAAGTCAAAAGGACAAGCTTTTATAGATAGAGGGGAAGGAGTTAGGATTATCCACAATATCCATGGGATTGGCTTTATCACTAAGAAGTTCCATGAGAAGGTGACAAACAACTTCCCTTCTATGGAGATTCGAAGCCAAACTGAGCCAACTCAAGATGGAATAAGTTCATGAATGGGTTAGGAAGAACCTTCGTAAGTTTCTTTATTAAAAAATTTACCCAACTGAGCTGGCGCGAGTGCAACTCTGAGATAGAGCGCCAGCTGGCACGCCCTCTTTGGAGGATTTCCCCCATTGGCATGAGTGATACACAGTGGGACCGTGCTAATGGAAAAAGGGCTATTTTTATAAGTATTTTGCAGAAGGTGTCTTTAGGGCATATGAAGTTCATGTCTAGGGGAATACAAGGCAAGTGTTTTTAAGTCATGTCACTTCTCGCAAGTCCCGAAATGAGTCCTCCAAGGTGCGAGAGAAGGGGTAAGAGTGACAATGACAAATTACTGTGTAACAACCCCTGTACTCCCTGTTCCTTGATCCTGGAGGACCTCTATAGTGAACCTCGCATGCTTTGTCATCATGGAGAAACTCCCATTATGTCCCTCTTCATGAGCAAATCATTTCCCTTTTGCACCATTTCCCCTGAAACTTCTATTTGGCCCAATTTACAACACTGATGCTAATGGCCTTTGTATCCCACACACCGATGTGCAAAGATTATCACTATCCTCTATGCTAATCGGTGTGACTCAGCTGTGTTCCAATCGTGTCGGCCCTGTTATGGAAAGTTTTTTAAATTAGAGCTGAAACTTCAATCTCTGGAAGCTCCGTAACGGAAGTCTGGTAAATGGTTTCGCTAGATGGGGTCAAGGATGAAAATTTTGGCTCCTTTCCCCTATAATGATGGGACTACCTCAACAGATAAGTCCTTCTCCCATGAGAAGAGGATCCATCTCCTGTCCATCTTTCCTATATAAATCTTCCTTCTTTCCAAGCACAAACTAGTTGCATTGATATAATTAGAGTGTTGGCTGAGTGTGGGTATGCTATTAGAAAAGCAAGCTATTAGTAGTTGTAGCCATCTAGTTGTGTGAGGGAGAAGTGTGTTTGGTTTGGAGTGAAGCCTAAAGGGAAGACTCTTTAAACTATTATTGTTTGAAGCGATCATGAAGTGCTAGTAGAAGTGTGTGGGAACCTGGTCTTGTCAGAGGAAGACTGCGATATCAAGATGAATGGTTTTAATCTCTCTTTGATATTAATATATGCAATTATCGATTGATTTCCTACATATTTTGCAATATTACATATTCATGTTTTGATGCTTCTTGACTCATTAAGTAGGCTGAATTGCAATTTTTCTATTATTATGTTTGTGTGTTGTTGATGTTTACTTGTTTCAAGATTTTGAAGAAGCAAGCAAGAGATTGTTGGAGTGAGCAAGCGAGGAAATCATCAAGCAGGATAAGTGACCAAGAGGTAGGCCCTCTTGATTGATTCTCACCTAAGGAAATCTTCCATAGAATGTAATTGTTGTGGATACACCCATTATCAGGCTAGAGGAATTTGTTTGTGTCTACAGTTATAATTTTACTTCACCACATGGTGATTAATATAAGAAATATGATATTTCTGGCATTTTTTGTGTAATTTATGGGGCCCTTATAAAATTTTATGCTTATGGTAGATTTGTTGTTGAATAGCTATTGTGAATATTTAAGAATGAATGTTTTGATAGTTGTGTAATTTGTAATTAATATAATAGGCATATCCCAAATCCCCCTTATCTTTCCATGGTTTTGGCTCGCCTTGGGTGAGACTCTTCTTCCTTTTGGAAGGAGTGAATATGTTAGTGAAGTGCTAGACTACGTGGGATTTTTGTTGGCACCCTCGGTCGATCCCTGGGTCAATTTCAAAGTAAAATCTTCTTTCCAACATATGGTAAGGAGAAGGATTTTTCTTGTCTTCTATTAGAAGAAGATGATTAAATTATGGGAGACACCGAGGTGGAATGTCTAACTGAGTTGAGTAAACAATCGTTGGAGTGTGACAAGGTATGGAAATTATATTTTGACAGTCCTTATTATAGGGAAGGAAATGGGGTAAGTGTGTTGTTGGTGTCTCGAGAAGGTACTTGATCCCTCTCTCCTTCAGGCTAGAGTTTGAAGCCACAAACAATGTTTCTGAATATGAAGCTTTCTTGTTGGGGCCGCAAGCTACTAAAAACCCTGACATTGGGTGCTTGAATGTGTTTCAAGATTCAGAGATGGCATGTTATGAAACCAAATTAAGAAAAGATAGAAAAGATATATCAACACCTTAGAATTCAGCCTCTTCGAGGGGGAAACCTCCTTTACATTACATAAATGAACAATTCTTGGATGATTCAAATGACAAAACCTCTTTTCTACATATAGGACTCTAAGGAGTCACAATATAACCCAGTCGACATAACAATAATAATGTAAAGCCACAAAAATAACAATAGAGGGATTCTATGGGGCACAGTAATAACAATATGGGGACAATAGGGGCACAACAATATTAATAAGGGGTATAACTATAATAGTAATAAGGTAATCACTAGTATTATAGGGACCCAACATGCCCCTCTCCTTCAAAAAAAGTGTTGTCCTCAACGCTTGAGTAGTCATGGATACTTCTGGACTATAGAAGTCAAGGAATCATTCTCTAGAATTAAAAAATATTTTTTCAGAATCCACAATCTTAGTCAACCCAGATTATTAGAGGCTTTTCCTTATTTTCTCTTTTGCCTCTCCTAACACAATGGTGGTAGTTCTATTGCAGAAAAATTATGAATGAGAGCAATAGTCGATCACATTTTTCAGCTAGGTGTTGCGATATGCATAATTGAATTATAATATCTTAGAGAAGCAAGCTTATGTCTTGGTCAAAGCCTTGAAGGCCTTCTAAATGTACATCTTGCAATCTAATGCAATAGTGTATGTTCTAAATTTCGTTGTGAAACACATTCTCGAACATGGAGACAGTGAAGGTAAGAGGGCAAGTGGATTTCAAAAATTCAAAAATATGACATGGAGATCAAACCCAATAAGTTGATCAATGGGAAGGGATTGGCTAAAATATTGTCTGAGGTTAACTTCTAGGCCTTGGGTATGAATTTTCTGACAGATAAGGAAGGAAAAGGTGGAAGATTATAGGAACAAAACAATATTGAGACCTCAATACAGTAAATCCAAATGAGGTACCTTGTCTCACCATGGTATATGTATCCGGTCCATTATTTACTTTTTATTAAATGTCCATTGATTTCTGACAAAGTTAAATACAAGGCATTGAATCTGCAAGCCTAGAAGTTTGTCATTTCAAATGGCCAACTATATTGGAAGGACCCAGAGGGGATGTTTCTTTATTCTCAGTAGAAGAAGAGATTCATAAGGTGATCGATAAATTTCATAGTTGTGTATGTGGAGGACATTACAACAGGAGAGCCACATCCCATAATATCCTTAAAGCGAGTTTCTATTGGCCCAGTAGTTTGGTGAGGTTCATGCTTATTTTAGATCCTATGATAAATGTCAATTTTTTGTTGGGAAGCAAAGGTTGGAACCCTTCCCCTTGATCCATGTTTTTGTAGAAAAGCCTTTCAGATAGTGGGGGCTAGACTTCATTGGAGAAATACATATTTAATCTAGTGGTCATCATGAATGGATACTCACAACCACATATTATTTCCCAAAATGGGTGGAATCCATCCCATCTAGAAATTACACCGATGTCATGGTCATAAAGTTTAAGGAGGAGACTATCCTTGTTAGATTTAGTTGTCTAAGGAAGATTGTCACTAGAAATTCTCAGGTGCTTAAGTTTGCCAATTTTCTTGGTTTATGCCAAAAGTACAGTATCACCATGGGGAACTCCACCACCTATTACCGATAGTGGAATGCACTGGCTGAGGCTTCGAATAAAACTCTAGTGAGGATCCTTAAAAGGCCATATTAGAAAATCAGAAATAATGGGACTCACAACTGAAGTTTTCTTTATAGGCCAACAAAGTTACTACTAAGAGGTCACCTGGGAAGTCTCTTTTTGAATTATTTTATGGTAAGGTTGTAATTTTCCCTTTGTAACTAGCCATACTAGTGGCTAAGATTCTACAAGATGTTGAGGAAGAGCCAAATTATCTTACTAGGAGAATTAACCAGCTAGTAGAACTTCAAGAAATTAGTGGGGTAGGTAACTCAAAATATAATTAAATATCAGGAAAGAATGAAGGCTCCTTTTGACAAAAGGGCAAGGAATAAATCCTTATAGCCAAGAGACTTGGTTCTCAGATGTGATGTTAGGAGAGAGGACAAAGGAAAGCATAGGAAGTTTGATCCCTTATGGTTTGGACCTTTCACGATATTTGAAGCCAACAGAAACAACATTTTCCTATTAGAAATTTGGATGGTGAGGTGCTTGAACTTCCTATGATAGGGAAATTTCTCAAGCTTTATTTCTATCATTAAAGAGGTCCATCTTTCACCCACTTTATATATTAGTGAGCCATTGTACATATCAGTAATGCTTTAAGTTTTTAATGTTTATTTCTTTTCTTTTTATGTACTTGAATAAAATGACTCCATGCCCAATAGATAGAAGGCACTAATTTATAGGTCCTAAATGCATTGCTTGCAATACATTGTCCCTAGTTGGAGCTCATGTTGTCACTTGTCATACCCTCTTGTGATTATTTCAAATGTTCCTATTATTATATTTTCTATAGAAAAGGATGGTTATAGCCTTGGAAATCCAAAATGGAAGGGTCGAAGTCCAAAATCCAAAGGAGGAATAAAATTTGGAGGCTTATATCAAAAGGGAGAGCCAAAATTTGGGAGACGAATATTGGGACCCGATATCGAAAGAGGAATATCGAAGTAGAGGAATGTCAAGAGGTCAGACCTTAGATCAGGCACATATCGACACCTAATATCATAAGAATGTACCTCAGAACAAAGTTATATCGAAACATAAGACTTTTGTAAATCCTTAAAAAATTTAATTCCTTTGAAAACATTGAAGTTGGAGAGAAGGGAAAATACAATGGAAACCATGGAAAACCAAAGGACCGAGGGGCTCTTTTGTCTCTCCTATAATAAGACACATGGCAAACAATGATTGGCTTTGAGAAGTGGACATTGAAGATGAGGTTAGTGTGAAGTAGCCATACCAAGACACATGGCAGTCAGTTTCAACATTTTCAGTTGGCCTGGTTGGGAAAAGTCATGTGACACGCATCACCACTCTAGAGATTCCACGTTGCCATTATGACATCATCATGATGTCACCTCAGATGGTCAACATATCAGAGGTTGGAAATATCGGAACTCCTTTATAAAAAAAATGAAAAGTTCTAATTAGAAGGGTTCTAATGAGGATTAGCACATGGTTCTGAGAGATACAAAAGAACCCAAATTGGAGAGCAAGGCTAGCACCTATGTGCTACAGAACTACACCAGAGGTGGAGGATTTTGTAACTCTGTTGGAAATCGATTTTGAATAACTTCTAAGGAAAGGATCTCTAATGCATCGATGGCTCGTGGTTGTGGGATACTTAAAGGGGACAATAGCATAAGATAAATTACAAAGGGAAATAGGCCCTCTTAGGAATCCGAAGGCCTTAGTGCCTAGGCACCAAGCCATTTATCATGGCACTCGTTTCTATGGAGGAGTTGAGAAGGCTAATATAAAAGGGGCAAAGAGCATTGGGATGAAATGATTTCGTAACTTTTATTTCAAATGGAGTTACGATGGACAAAGGCTCTAATATTGTAGTGTTAAATTATTATACTAATGGTCCCAAGCAGTGGTCCAATGGATGTAAAATAAGAAGGGCGCTAAGAGTAAAGGGGATTAAGGACATCATAATGTTCTGATTTCATAACATTCTTTAAATGAGATTTATGATATATTAAGCCCGGATAGTATACCACAAAAGAAATAAAGGGGTAGATGGGTCGGCAGGTAAGCTACAGAGCATCTCTAATGCCATCACACTCGACTACATCTAGCTCCAAAAAGAGGAAGTTTCAAGTTGTTAAAGGAAGAAAGTGACAGACAAATTAGCTAATAACTATGGAGGAATAGCATGGTAGAGGCTTGGCTTCATCAGAGACAATTAGAGAAATTAGCATTGGAGATATTTTTTGATGTCGATTAGAACACCTCACATTTTTCATGTTTTGCTAATTTTACGTTTTCAAGAAAAGAATCAAATTTGTTATGCAATCACTAGGATAGCTAGGATATTCACTGCTCATACAACTATGTAATTCAGACAGTTGGAGCATTTTTTGATATTTTATAATTGTTTTTTGAGCTCTCTCTCTCTCCCTATATAAGGGAAGAGGAAACTCATTAGAAGGGTTCCCAAATTCTATTCTCAAGGGTCCAAATTTTGACTTTTCATAGATTTAGAGTATTGTTTGTAGAGAGAGAGGTTCTAAGCTTTGATTCAATTGCTTATTCCTTATGTGGTAATTTTTATATAAATTTCAACAGTTTCATCCTTTGATATGGACCCCATTTTTTAATATTAATGAAGAAGATCTAGTGATTCCAAGAATAGTAATGTGTAGTATGTGCTCTTCCTCTGTATGTCGCTTCATGTGTGTTTCTCTTCCTCGAAAATTGTGTAAGTATTAGTTGTTGGATTCACTCATTTCTCATGGATTTACTTGTATTATATTGTACCAAACAATACCTTTGAAATTGCAAATTTACTTGTTATACTGTACTAGAAAGTACCTATGAAACATTGAGTTGGAAACCTTAAAAATGGCTCCATAATTTTTTCATTTCATTTCATTATTCTTTCATGATTCTACTAGGATTTCTTGCTTAGGATTCTAGGTCTGTCCATCCCTTTGTGCTTAATTCCTTCCTTCATTTCCTCCTTTCCAATTTCACTACAATGACAAATTGAGCTACATTTACTGTGTGTATGCCACCAAACTTGGACATTTATTCTTGGGATGATCTATATTGTCTATGTGTATGTTTGAATCTATCTCTGTGAAAGGTAATTGAACCATATTTAAAATTATTTTTCATTTACCTCTTGAGAATCAATGAGTCATCTTCAAGAGAGACCAAGATGTCCTAGGCATTGACCTCTCCTCAACCTACGGGTTGTCTCTACAAGCTAGAACACATCATACAAATGAAAAATTCTTGGATGATTCAAATGAAAATACCTTGTTGGTATATGTAGGAGTCTAAAGGGTCAAAATATAATTAGAGCCTATATACTAATAATAATGTAAGGGTTCAATAATAACGATAGTGGACTTCTATGGGGCACAACAATAATAATCTGGGCGCTACACTATTATTATAGGGACCTAACATATTTTTAACTAAGGAGGACTCTTGTGCAAAAATAGAGAAAGATACTTGCATACTCTTCCTATATTGACACCATCACCAACCCTTTTAGAATCATGGTGCATGGCATTGATTTGTTATAGTAGAAATGATCATTTTTATTGTAGTATTGAACCCTATAAAAGGTTTACAAAAATGGAATGCTATTTCTGTCTCCATGAAATTATTGATCACCTAATGGTGCTTAGGGTGAGGGTTCAGGATATAGACGCTAGTTATGGTGGAAATGGCACAACAACGCTAATGGTGACTACATTCCTAGCTTCATTTTCTGAAACACATTTATGCTCATTTTGATTTATCCATTCACTATTTTGGGTAACTGAAAAATGTATATCACGTAGATATAATAATAGACTTTATAGTGGCCTTTACGTAGTTGGAAATCCATACAAAGGTATTACATAATTCCTCTTTTAAATAATATTCCATTACTAACATCAAGGAGGAAATTTGAACATAAGTTAGGATGCAAACTTAAGCTATTTTGTTGAAAGCTTATGAGTGAGCTAAAAAGATCTAAGTGATGACTAATGCCCAAACTAAAATACTTGCATTCACTTTTCATACTCATCCTCCACTAGCGAATCCCAATATCCTTCCAAATCCCCACCCTTAAGAATCCAAAAATTTTCTCTAAAATAAATGGCCAAGTACAACACCTTTGACTTTGTTATAAAATAAATGGCCAAGTACAACACCTTTGACTTTGTTATGATTGTGGAGAGTAGTATTTCAAAAGGTGCACATGTAAATATAATTATTTTTTTCAGATGGATGTACCACTTCAAGACAAGCTAGAATGCATCGTAGTCAAAATCACTCTTTAAATGGAAATTTAAAGAAGTAACCCCTCCTTCTCAATATGTAACAACCTTATCAACTCCATATGAAAAACCTCAAATATCCCTTTGTGCTTTATCTAATTTTTTTTTACTATAAATTTCGAAGGTTATTAGCTACATCAAAGTCAAAATCACTCTTTAAATGGAAATTTAAAGACGTAACCCCTCCTCAATATGTAACAGCCTTATCAACTCCATATGAAAAACCTCAAATATCCCTTTGTGCTTTATCTAATTTTTTTTTACTATAAATTTCGAAGGTTATTAGCTACATCAAAGTCAAAATCACTCTTTAAATGGAAATTTAAAGACGTAACCCCTCCTCAATATGTAACAACCTTATCAACTCCATAGGAAAAACCTCAAATATCCCTTTGTGCTTTATCTAATTTTTTTTTACTATAAATTTCGAAGGTTATTAGCTACATCAAAATTGTAAGGTAATTTTGTTGATTGATAGTGGTAGCTTCAATAATTTCAGTCATGGGAGAGTGACGAAAGATGCACATTGTTATGTTCATGCCATACCTAGTTTTAAAAAAATTATAATAACCAATAAGGGTATGTTTGATGCGAGAATCTGAGACTTCGAATGGGAAAATATCATCTCAAAATTCCTATTTTTAATATTATTGGTTGCAACATAGTCCACGATATAAAATGTCTATACACTATAGAACCATTCGTTATGAATTTCAAGGATTTGCATATCGTTACGGAAGAGAAGAAACATTTAATTAATGGGCTTCACTGCATTTCCTTGAAATTACTCACTTTTGTCGTATCGAGAAATTATTGACGAAAAATCGCCTAGGCATTATTCACTAGTTCCATCCAATACAAGTGGTGCACAACCCTCGAGAGCGGATTCACCCTTAATTTGTGGTGGTCCTATCTAAACATCAATAAGTGCTTGACACACCGTGTGATTTGTTTCCTTCACATGGTAATTACACTAAATCTATTAAAATATAAGGCTACTAGCTCTAATAATATTGATTAATAATATGGCGATATAAAATGCTATTGATACTGTATAAATTTCTATAAATCAAAAGTCATATTTTAATTATTTTATGTTTTTATTTTTTGGCTTTTTCTTCAAAAGTTAAATTTTCTATTAAATTATAATAAATATTTTTTATTTAAATTATTAAATTTGAAAACGCGTAATTTTCAAATTTCAAATATTTAAAAAAAAAATGGATTTGTGCCAAATCTATTAGTGTATTTAAAAAAACACATTTTAAATAAAAAAATATAACAAATTTTCCCAAATTATTATTATAGAATCTTTAAAAAAACCAAAATATAAAAAAAAAAAAAAAACAATTTAAATTACAAGACAAAAATATTTTTCATAATCAATTATTATTTTCAGCTAACAATACATCAAATTTTATCAAATATTTTTTAAAATAAGTTTAAATTAACCTATACCCTCTCTTCTAATATATAAAATTCAACTCCTTTTCCAAAATAATAAATTTAAGTGGACACTAAGACAAACATTATAAACACGCTTTCATTATAACTTTCACCGTGTGGCCCTCAAACACCCAAAATTACAAGCACAAGGGTGAATTTTTAACTGTGGAACAATATAGGTTAAGAGTGATTCTTGAATGTATATTTTTTTATATAATAAAATATTGAATTTAATAATATAATATATTAATTACTATCATTTTTTAATTTTTTATTTATTAAGGTTAAGAGGATTAAATTATTTTGAGGATTGCAAATATTATTTAGAGTGAAAAAAAATTTATCCACTAGAAATGGATTAGGACTAATATAACTATGAATATCGACAATGAAATCATTATTATTTACATATCATGTTCTCCAATTAAAATTGCTAAAACAACTGCCTTCATATTTGTTTCCTCTGATAGCATTAATTTAATTATTTTATATTGATTTAATATTTTTTCTTAAAATATATACATATACAAATTCATATTAAACATTTGAAAGAATTTAAAAATATCCTGTCACTTATTGAAATTTATAAAGCAATTATTAATGGCAATAATTAAAATATATCAATCCTTCTCTATATATGTTTCATGGGAATATATATAGATAATATAAATATATATATATTATAATATAATATATATTATATATATATATTTTTGTTTTAAATATCATAGGTAAATGAAATGATAGAATGATTAAACATCATGTAATATCAATAATACTATTTTCTATCATCTCCATATTAAGTAGTGAAGAAATTACATTTCTTCCTCGCACTAAAGTTAATTCTTTTTTATTCATCTCCATATTAAGAAGTGAAGGAATTGCATTTTTCCCTCATACTAAAAAGTAAATTATTCTTTTCTACCTTCAGTTACTTTATATCTCTATATAAAATTATATAAAATTAATGTGCAAATTGAATTATTTTAATTATGAATCACATTAATTTATTTTGTTATTATTGATGATGATGATGATGATGATGGTTAACATCCACTGAGACCAAACTTTGGTCTATCAGACCTAAAGAAACAAAGTATTTAGTTTGATTTAAGATTTTATTCCTATGCTCAAAAAACTTGGAGAGAAGCCTCCCGAGATCACTATAATTTTGATATCATAAAAGGCTAGGAAGGTCAGTATTGCGACAAAGATTATGAAACTGAGATCTAATGTCATTGTACGCGGGGCACTCTAAGAGGAAGTGGTTTTCATCTTCGATGTTCCTATTCTAACAGAGATGGCAGATCCTTTCCATCTATGGTGTTTTAGGAACTGCTTAACGACTTGTTTCACTATGGAGCTCATGAGAGTTCCTTCTAATTTTCGCTATATTAATTTTCTTCTTTGAGCTAGTTAAAACAGAGAGATACTTTTGATCTTCTAGGGTGGGGTTGATGACCTTCTTATAATAACTTAATTTTCTTTTAGCTGTGAAATCTTTCTCACACCACATTTTTTCTTTGAACTTAGAAGTAACAATATTTTTCATGTTATTAATGTTTTTCAATGCATCATTCTCATTGATCTGCCAATGGTTTAACCAGGCCCTTGTGTATTTATACCACCCCCCCTTGAGCCTTAGGTGGTTTTGGCTGGAATTTAAAGCTATCTTAGGAAGTCTATGGTCTCCTATGTTATTGACTTTGTGCTTGTACACTAGAAACCTAGTCATAGCTCGGCTCTCAATAGGGGAAAGACCTACTTCTATAAGGAGAATAGGATAGGGTGTATTGCTTTTAATTTTCGGGTTATACGTTATAAAACGCTTCTGGATTTGCTCAACCTTTCTTCAGGATTCTCTAGAGATGCTGCAACCCCAGACCTCACAACCATATAAGATAACAAGAGTGACTAAAGCTTCAAAGAGGAACTTATTTTTATCCCACATTATGAGGTTTGTCGTTTTACAATTATTTTCAAGACCAAAATAAGTTTTCCACTCCCCATTAATCCTTTTCTCAATGCTATAGTTCTAGTTGAGCTTGTGATGAATATCAATTCCTAGGTACTTGTAAGAATACACTTCCTCCAAGTTATTATTGTCATATATAAAATTAGCATAAGTTTCCTTCTTGGATTTGATAATCATAACTTTTGTTTTGTTGGTGTTAACAGTCATACCCATGGTAGAGCAGAAATCCTTAGGAAGCCTAAGTTGTTTATCAAGATCAGATGAGCACCTTGCGAGAAGAACAATATCGTCAACATAGAGAAGAAGGATGATGACTATCCCAGCTAAAATCGTGCCAACACATCCTGCTTCCTCTAAATACCTTTCAAGCTTGTCGATGTAAATGCCAAATAGGGTAGGGGAGAGGGGGAAACCTTGTTTAACTCTTATATTACATTTAATATCTTTCGACCACCCCTCACTACTTTTTAGCTTGGCAATTGCTTTTTAATCTATTAATTTAAATTATTATTTTACTATTTTTAAATGTAAGGTCAAGTAACAACATCTCTCCCCTACAAGAAGCAACAATTATTAAATTCAACCACATAATATCTCTCCCATAATAAAGTGTATAGAACCTCATTGAGCCGAGAATTTCAATCTACAGCCCCATATGATGTGTAACCGTGTAACCTATGATAAGACTTTTGATACAAAATATGCAAATGAGAAAAAAACTTTATCCTATCTTATCTTTGTGATCTCCTCTCCCATATAAGAAGCAACATTAAATTCAACAACATAATATCTCTCCCATAATTAAGTGTATAGGACCTTATTAAGTCAAGAAACTCAATCTACAATCCAATATGATGTGTAACCCTATAATCTATAATAAAACTTTTAATACAAAATATACAAATAAGGAAAAAAACTTCATCCCATCCTATCTTTTTCTCTGCTCTAAATATGTCCAATTCATTAGATATCTCCATAGCATATCATAGAAATTCTTTAGAATGCGTGAAGCGTTTCATAAATATGGCTTGACATTACCCTATTTCGTTATAATTTGGCTAAAGCATTTTTAAGTATAATTTTTTTCTAATGACTTCTTTATTTTATCAATTCACGCGACGGACGATAGATTAAATATTGTTCATTTTATCGATTCACACAACTATATAAATTAAATATTAAATGGTGAGGTGAAGAATGGTGTATATTAATTTATACTAAATATTATTCCATAATATATTTTATGTTATTAAACCCCCCATTAAATTATTACAAAATTAATTAATGATAATTTATTATTATTGATTTTATCTATTAATATTAAATAGGTATGTTTTTTTTGAAATAGGGATTTACTAATAATTATTTAAGTGTTTAAACAAGTTTAATCTCTAAATATTTTAGATGTTTTTAATAATGTTAAATCAAAGTGAGATTTATATTTAAAGTGATTATGTTTCTTTGTTTTTTAATAATTGTGACATTTTAGATTAATCAATTTATTAAAGGTAAGAATGATATAATTGCTTTGAAGATAAATTTCAACTTTAATTTTTGTGAAACTATTAAGAATATTTCTAAAACATTTCTTTAGAGGTTAAATATCTAGATCAACTTATAAATCAAAAATTTTATTAAAGCATTTTCCAATTGTTATACTAGTTTATTATATTATAATGAAAATTAAATAATTATATAAATAAAAAATTTAATTGTTTGATTATTTATAATATTCTTTCGTAAAAATTAAATCAAAATTAATAAACTTTCCACACTTATATTATATTTAATATGAAATTTAGAATTCTATGTAAGAGTTAGTGGAAATTTATGTTTAAAATGTGGCTAAAACAATATAGAACCTTAAACACTCATCCTTTGCATAGAGGTGACCCATCGCCAATGTTCACCTAAGGGTTTGTGTTCTAAAAGTATAAAAATACCCATGGATCAGACTCCAAAGTCTAACTCTTCTACTAAGAGATCAAACAAAATGAATAATGAAGAGAAAACACTTCATTAATTGAGAAAATATGTTGTAAATGAACTTAGTTTAAAGGAATGATATAGCCTTCTAACGATAGCTATAAGATAATGTTGACAACTCAACAAATAAGGATAAGACTGAAAATGCAGCAGATAAGGATTAACGCCATGTAAGATTACTAGTTTTAAGTCTTTTTCTATTGGAACTCTAACACCCCACCCCATAAGTGAAACCTAGGGAGAAAAAAAGAGGGTCCCGACAACTAGGCCTACTTAGCTACCCCTGTACAACCTCTCATAAGTGGAGAAAGAAAGAAATAAAATGAAGAGATGAAGGAAGAAAGACTGACCCCCCAAGGATAGCTTCCTTCATGCCAAGCATGTGTCATAACTGAAGAAACCTTGGTGATGCCAAGGACATTGTGAAAATATGTCCTATTTATTCTTTAGTAGGGATATACTCCAAGCTTAGAACACCATCATGAACAAGTTTGTGAATGAAGTGCATATGGATCTCAATGTGGTTAGTCTGTTCATGCTCCACAGGATTTTTAGAAATATGTTTTACTCTCTAATTATCACACCACAGAAGAGTAGGTTTATCATGTTTAATGTCAAACTCAAGCAATGATTGTCACACGCTGATGCAGGAGCATCAAGACCTTTTTCTCCATTTGTAAATATGGGGTGTGATAATATTAATTTGTAAATATGGGGTGTGATGATTTTTAATATTTTATTAATTAATTTGAATTAAATTGGAGAAGGTGAGGATTTTGTAAATATCATTTTATTAATTAAGAGGATATGAGAGAAATGGTTAAGGATATGAAGGGATAAGATTCTAGATAATAGGGTTTGTTGAGATATTCTAGTGGTGTTGAGATATTAAGGGGATTGAGCATTTAATTAGTTTATTTTTAAAAATTGTATAAATAGGAAGGGGTTTTGAGAGAACAAGAGAGGGGAATTGTGAGGAGTGAGGAGTGAGTGTGAGAAGTGAGGAACGATTCTCCTTGGAGAGCCTTCAGACAGTTTGTAAAAGGGCCACGGATTTGCATATCTGGCCATGAGTATAACTGTTGTGTAAATATTTGTTTTATGTGAATATAAGTCTGTTGAAATCGCATGAGGTGCTGATGGGTTTTATTTGGTCAATGCGCAACTCGTGTGTCCAATTCTGAAGCTGCTTGCCTTTTATACAGTGATAGACCGCCTTGAATTACAATTATGTCTGGTTATAATTGAATTTTATACTTGAAGCTGACATTTCTGTTTAATTGTCCGAGGATGTTATTTGTGCATGCGCTCTAACGCATATACATCGGTTAAGAATATTCATCGGCGGAACTATGGCATGTTATATAATTTGAACATATATGTGGTGGTGCACATATATGCATGTAATGTTAAAATCGCACGGTGGTTTCCTTTGAAGATGTGGCGCCAAGAGTTGAATCTCCGTTTGACAAAGATTAATGACTAACCATCAATACCAGGTGTGAACGCGTTAATGTTTGAAGCCTTCATCATTCTGATTGAGATCGTATCCGCATCAAAGATTTGTGTGACAGTCGAATCATAGCGCCCAGGGACCGAGGATCGGAATTGGAACGATTTAATACAAGTTATAACGTGTATGTATCGCAAAACCCTCACGCAGAGGTGGATCGTTGAACAGCGGAGCTGGAAACGTCTTTGAAGGCGGATTCTGATTGTATATGGTGGTTATATGTGCGTTATACCTGCATTATATAGATGGCCTTTGTGTAGAGTAAGAACCAAGCAGGCGATATTAGAGTGGAGGGAAGAACATACAACGCATGGGTAAGTGAATATATATATTCTCTGTTTAAAATCCATTTGAATAATTGGTTACACACCTGTTGTATGTTGCTTGCGGCGAAAGCTTAATGGCGTAACCAGGGTTTATAAAACTGTTTGTGCGACTTATTTCCCATGACTGTCATATTATAATATATTTATATATATATATAATATATATATATATATATATATATATATATATATATTATATATATTTATTATATATAATATATATACTATTATATATATATATATATATATAATATATAATATTAATATAATATATATATATATATATATTATTAGCCACGGTTGCACAGGGAAAGTTTATGTGGCTGCGAAGGAACGCTTTATGGTATAGCGCATACCTATATATATAGTGTGGAAATATATATATTAAAGCTTGTCCATCGTAACTCAGTAACACAACAATTGCAGTTAAGAGAGTTGTGGTAAGTGAAGAGGTGCGCATGGCCATGAACAGTTTCAAGAGTTTCATGAAGAGCGTTGTGAGTTAACAAGCAGCATATATAAATCGCCATGAACCAAGCTTTTATATGTTTAGTTCTCAGAGATCCTGGTAGTTGTGGCCTGGGAGAGGCCTGGGCTGCGTCATTTTTGGTATCAGAGCCCAGCTCTGTATGAAAGTTTATTGAGAAGTGTTGAAAACTGAATTTGAATTTATATTAAATCTTGTATGGGGAAATAAATCACAGTTATGCATTCAAACAGAATAGAATTCTGTAAAATTTGATATGGGTTGTATGAGTGATTGAAAAATTGCAGGCGATAAGTGTAGAGATAAATTATGACAGCAGATGTGCATGCGAGTAAAGAAGATCAGATTCTAATTGAAAGTCAAGAAACCAGAATACAGCTGAAGGAATGAAAGATCATGTAGGTATTGTGTTTGGTTAATTTTGATTTGAATTTTACTGACAAGAAATGGAATGAGAATTGATGGTTGCAGCAAAGAAGAAGCTTAGCAAAGAGGGAATTGTTGCTGATAGCTGAAGTTGCCAGAAGATTGGAAGAGAGAATCAGATTTTAAATCTGATTGACAGAGGAAGCATAAAGATTGATGTAACAAATTTGCAGGAGTGGTGAGATTCTGAAGGTAATTGAAGTACAGGAAAATCGAAGGACAAGATCAGGCGAGATCTTGGAGGTAAGATGATATGTTTTTTTTGAAGATTTGAATATTGTAGTCTTTGCATTGAAGTATTATTGCAAACTCCCAAAAGGTAATGTGATTAAGATTGCTAACAGATAATGAAAGCTGGTGGAAGTGGTAGAACCTTGGGAATTCCAATAGAGATTGGAAAAGGAGAACAGTTGTGAACAGGCAGATGAGTTGAAGCCAGGAAGAGCAAAGAGAAGTGCTCAAAGGAGGTTCCAGAGATAGAACCAATTGCTTGCCAAAAGACTGAGTGAGGAGAGCTTGGTGAGGTAAGTGGCGGCAGGACATGACTTGCTGCTGAAGAGGCTTTAGTGCAACTCATAGTAGAGTGAGTGAGTGACTCATAGAGATGGAAAGGAAGATGACTAGTAACAGTCATAACAAAGGTTCTGAAATCAACCACAGCAGAGGACAAAAGGAGAAGGATGCCAAGGCAATTGGCATACAGAGACAGTTAAGCAAAGAAGAATATGAGAGGAAGAAGGCTGAGATAGAAGTTCAGCTTGAGGTGTTAATGGAGAGGTTGCAGAGAAATAAGGAAGACTAGAAGCGTGGTTATGTCATAAGAAAGAAGCTGAGGTGGCATAGACTACAAGAGAAGTGGAATCATCAGGTAAATTTGCAGTTGATAAAGGAACTAAGGGAACTTGAACAGGTTATAGATGCCAGACAGAAGAGAGAGAAGCTTGAAACAGTTGAGCTACAGCAAAATGAAGACGCTGAAGAAGATGTTAAAGTTTCGATATGTTACCCAGAGAGTGGACCATTACGTTTTGAAAGTGATGAAGAGCTAGAGGAGTTGAATCATATGAATGATTCAAAGCAGCCCGAAGATTTGATGACTGAAGCATCAAACAAGACCGTAAGGTCTTGTGATTTTAAAAATAATTATTTGTGTGTGATTGCAGGTTTGGAAGAAGTTGCAGGTGATGAGCAAAGGAATGTTGCAGAGGGAAAGGAAGATTGGGAGGCCGCAACATTCATATTAACAGCTAGAGAAACATGTGAGGCAACATTTATAGTAGCAGCAGCAGAAAAGGAGCAATCAAGGGATGGAAACAATCAGTAAATAGAGGACATACTGGATAGATAAATTGAGTGGATAAGGAGGTTAATGACAAAGACATCCCAAAGAAGGACAACAGAAAGAAAGAAAAGGAGCGACAACAAGAGAATGACAGTGAAAGATTGCAAGAGCAGAGCAAGTGGAGCATTACAACACAAAATATGGAAACCTGGAAGACAACAGCAGTGAAGCAATCGACAAGCACAGAAGGATTACAAGATAAAATTTGGGATCCAGGAGGAGATATCCAGACTTATGACCAGGTGGTCATGAATTTTCTTACATGGGGCGTCTGATGCAGGAGCATCAAGACCTTTTTCTCCATTTGTAAATATGGGGTGTGATAATATTAATTTGTAAATATGGGGTGTGATGATTTTTAATATTTTCTTAATTAATTTGAATTAAATTGGAGAAGGTGAGGATTTTGTAAATATCCTTTTATTAATTAAGAGGATATGAGAGAAATGGTTAAGGATATGAAGGGATAAGATTCTAGATAATAGGGTTTGTTGAGATATTCTAGTGGTGTTGAGATATTAAGGGGATTGAGCATTTAATTAGTTTATTTTTAAAAATTGTATAAATAGGAAGGGGTTTTGAGAGAACAAGAGAGGGGAATTGTGAGGAGTGAGGAGTGAGTGTGAGAAGTGAGGAAGGATTCTCCTTGGAGAGCCTTCGGACAGTTTGTAAAAGGGCCACGGATTTGCATATCTGGCCATGAGTATAACTGTTGTGTAAATATTTTTTTTATGTGAATATAAGTCTGTTGAAATCGCATGAGGTGCTGATGGGTTTTATTTGGTCAATGTGCAACTGATGTGTGTCCAATTCTGAAGTTGCTTGCCTTTTATACAGTGATAGACCGCCTTGAATTACAGTTATGTCTGGTTATAATTGAATTTTATACTTGAAGTTGACATTTCTGTTTAATTGTCTGAGGATGTTGTTTGTGCATGTGCTCTAATGCATATACATTGTTTAAGAATATTCATCGGCGGAACTATGGCATGTTATATAATTTGAACATATATGTGGTGGCGCACATATATGCATGTAATGTTAAAATCGCACGGTGGTTTCCTTTGAAGATGTGGCGCCGAGAGTTGAAACTCCGTTTGACAAAGATTAATGACTAACCATCAATACCAGGTGTGAACGCGTTAATGTTTGAAGCCTTCATCATTCTGATTGAGATCGTATCCGCATCAAAGATTTGTGTGACAGTCGAATCATAGTGCCTAGGGACTGAGGACCGGAATTGGAATGATTTAATACAAGTTATAACGTGTATGTATCGCAGAACCCTCACGCAGAGGTGGATCGTTGAACAGCGGAGCTGGAAACGTCTTTAAAGGCGGATTCTGATTGTATCTGGTGGTTATATGTGCGTTATACCTGCGTTATATAGATGGCCTTTGTGTAGAGTAAGAACCAAGCAGGTGATATTAGAGTGGAGGGAAGAACATACACCACATGGGTAAGTGAATATATACATATTCTCTATTTAAAATCCATTTGAATAATTGGTTACATACCTGCTGTATGTTGCTCATGGTGGAAGCTTAATGGCGTAACAAGGGTTTATAAAACTGTTTGTGCGACTTATTTCCCATGACTGTCATATATATATATATATATATATATATGTAGCCACGGTTGCGTAGGGAAAATTTTATGTGGCTGCGAAGGAACGCTTTATGGTATAGCGCATACCTATATATATATAGTGTGGAAATATATATATTAAAGCCTGTCCACCGTAACTCAGTAACACAACAATTGTAGTTAAGAGAGTTGTGGTAAGTGAAGAGGTGCGCATGGCCATGAACAGTTTCAAGAGTTTCATGAAGAGTGCTGTGAGTTAAAAAGAAGCATATATAAATCGCCATGAACCAAGCTTTTATATGTTTAGTTGTCAGAGATCCTGGTAGTTGTGGCCTGGGAGAGGCCTGGGCTGCGTCACAGGCAAAGAAATTCTTGACTTGCGATAAATGTAGTTCGATACTCATCTTCTACTATAGATAATGAAATTTGTCCTTGTTTTTTATAGCACCAAGCAATAGGAATAGAACCAAGACAAAATACAAATCCATAGGTGGGTTTCTAATCATCCATTGATCTATCCTAGTCAAAATCATTGAAGTCTACAAGATTAGTAGAACCAAAATTATACTGAATGAAAAAAATGGAAGTTCCCTAAATATATCACAGAATATGTTTCATTTCTTTTCAGTGACTCTTATAAGGATCCCAAGAGAATCTAGAAACCAACCTGACTTCATAGGTAGTGTTAGGTTGGGTGTGTGACAAACAAGGTAGATTGCCAACGAGTTGGTAATACAATTCAGGATCCACCTAGGGTGTGGTGCAACTCAATATAAAAGTAACACTACACTGAAAAGGACTAGGTGCGGGCTTACAATTAGCCATGCCAAAACACTAAAATAAATCAAGAGCATAGTTTTGCTAGAAGATGGAAATTACTTTTGAAGATTGGTGGACCTACAAGAGAAGAAAGTAGTGTAGCATACCAAGATCTATCAAAGAAAATTGTGCCATCAATGCCTCCTTAACATTATTAATTATCATAAATGAAGAACTCCCTATGAGGATAAAATCATCCACATACAAAACTAAAATCAATAAATCGGATCTTTGTCTCTAAGTGTAGACTATCGAACCATAATGCAATGATTGAACCTAGAAGCAAGAAAAAAATTGTCAATCTTCTCATATCATAACATTTTCCACAACCTCTTGGACTGTAGTTGCTTTTGCATTTTCCTTTTCTAGGTATGATAATTATGCAAAGTAAGCAACTCTATTTTCCTTAAATCTTCCATGATATCAAAACCTCGATTTTATAGAAACTGCAATTAAATAGAATGTCAAAGAAACTTGTTTTTTAACAAAACTCCATTAAAAAGTTGCTAATAATTTTTACCCAATTCTTTTTTTAACCCAAAAAAATAAATAAATAATTGCAGAATTAAAACAATAATAATAATAAATAAATAAATAAATAAAAATTATATAATGGGCCTTTCTCCTATTTTTAGTACGCCTTTCTCATTTTTTTAACCTCACTAAATCAAGATTAAGATAAACAAATTCAGCCCAAACATAGAAAAATATGTGATTTTGATTCTGAAAACATATATTAAAGGTTAGATATTGTCGAATATATGTCGATCCTTCAATTCTATCATTTTGTTTTAAAAATATTCCCTATCCTCACAAACACTTAGCACCTACCAATCATTTTCCATTTCCATGAATGAACACCAAGGTCTTCATAGAAGGTGTATACAGGAGGCGTGATTTTCTTCCTTGAACACCAAAACCTCGACACAGAATAAGAAAACCCCCACCTTTCTCTTGCACGGGGAAAATGAAAGCAACTTAAAAAGTGTGTGGAATGGCATCTTCCCCTTGACTGAGTGGATTAAACTGAGAGCTTCAACAAGGTCTAGTCAAAGAAGAAACCCATCATGCTTCTAAGAATCCACAATCAAAGGGTATAAGACCAATCAACTTTGAAATTAACTTTCAGCTTAATCACATAATCAATATTTGTTGGTTGACGTTTCTAACCTTGTAATTTGGTTCATTCTGAGGACCAAGATGTAAAAACCCGATTTATTATTAAGATTATATAGCATAGATGCATCATGTTCCATAATTAGCTATTAAAATAATAATTTAAAAAAGCATTATAATAAAAAATAGAAGAAAATAATAATAATAATAATAATAATAAATAAAAATGAAGCTTGTCAACCATGGATGAAAGATCATCGTAGCGCCAGCAAAGTGTCATTCCGTAAAGTCATCGCAGGGTCAACAATGCTACATTAGATGCTACTCCATCAGCGATATATTGGCCTTTTGGCCCCTGGCTGGCGAAGGGTTGATTCTTGTCTCTCCACCAGCCTTTCAGCTCAGGTTGGCAAGATTTTTTTTTCTTCAATTTTTTCATTTTTTTTTGTGATGTTTTTAAAATTTATAAATTTAAAATTTTTTATTTAATGTTTGGTTTTTTATTTTTTAATGTTTTTATTTCATGGTTTTTTTCTAATGCTTTTATTTCCTTTTTACTTTTAATTTAATTGTACCTTTTTTTTTTTTTTGTATTTTGTTGTTTTTATTTTTAATTTTTGGTTATCTTTACTTAAAATTTTATGTGAATCATTTTTTTGGAAAAAAAAACAAAATGTCGTCATCTTTGAATATAAAAATCATAAAAGATGTTAATATTCCAATTTTTTTTATTCAATATTTTCACAAAAACCTTTTATTTAACATGTCATTTTTAGCAAAAAGGTTGAGAAATACGTATTTTTTTAATTATATCAATATGCAAAATCTGTAATTTTTGTCGTGTGTAAAGTCATTATTTTTTAGTCACGGATATTTTATATGTATTAAAGTATTAATTAAGGATAAAAAAAAAAAAAAAAAATAAAATAAAAATAAAAATAAAAATAAAAATAAAATAAAAAAAAAAAATAAAATAATTGAAAAATAAATATTGTTTATTTTTTTTTTTTTTTGCAAAAAAAAAAAAATTATAATAAATCATTATAAAAAACATTGCAAAGAAAACCAAAAAACACAAGTTTGGAAAACCCTTAGAAAACATCTTAGAACAAAAAATAAAAAGAAGAATAGGAAAAATTGAAAATGGTTAAATAATATATATATATATATATTATATATATATATATATATATATACCTCGCACATAAGAAAATTCAAATTGTTTTTCAAAAAATCGTGAGCATTTAAAAAAAATTATCCATAGCTAATACATCAAAAAAATTAAAGTGTCAAAAATAAGTCCCAAAGAAAAGGGGTTGATGTTGCATCAACACTTTTCAAAAATTTCATGAAAATCACTAACATTTAAAAAAATGTGCATAAATAAAATTTAAAGTCTCAAAAATATGCTCCAAAAAAATCATATTTTGAATCGACACTTTTCAAAATTAGATGATTTGTTGCTACATCTAAAAAATTGAGAATTGAGTCAAGTTCCCATTTGATTGGTAACTCTGTTAGAATAAGAAAGAAGAAATGGATCCTTTGGGTTGGATTTGAATAAATAGAAAATGAAAAACACTATGGATACCCAATATGTTGAATCATAAATCAATGAACTCTTTGCGAGTAGGACGTTATGAACTAGTTTTTAATTACTAATATTCTTCCATTTCCATACAGTAGTAGTATAATTGGATTTCAATGTGACTAGTGCAACATAATTTTCTAGAATATTTTTGGATGGAATTGTGTATAGGATTAATATCTTATCCAATGTTTAGGATGGAGCCATGTTGTTCAGGTAAATCCTCTCTGCAGACAGAGACGATCCCTCTAGCCCAATGAATGTGTCTAGCAACCGAAGTGACAATCTACTAGACATTTTCCTAAATTACAATTGAAAAGAGAGATGAAGAAGATGGCCTACATCGTTCTGATGCTATCTTGATCTCCTTTGTTGAAGACCTTGAATTACTTGCATCATGGGCTCGTTCCCACTATTCACGACATTTATCACCTGCACAAGAGATCAAGACACAACAAGGTATGGAAATACAAATAGAATATTCAAAAGTAACCTACTTAACTCATCAAGGAATGTTAAGCTAAATGATACATGAGAATACACATTTAGGGAAAATGAATGAGGAGTTGTGTATTAATAGAAAATAAAGGGAAGCATACAACTGAGCCTTGATGTTGATAGGCTCTCGTTGAATGAATATCCAATTCCAATCTAAGCTCTCCAAGCAGTCCTTCTCCAAGCCAAATGAGTCGCATATAGGCACAATCTTAGCATAAGGGTGCAAATAGGCATAGACCAACCATTTGGGAATGGGAGGGGATGAATATATAGTCTGGAAAAGGGAGTTAGGATCTCTCCAAAGATAGGAGTAGGCCCTCTTCTCAAGGAGGTAGCTCATAGGGATAAGACCAAGAGGCCGATTTGGGATAATTCGACCTCATCTACGCCGAACAACTTCTAGCTCGCTACTCTAGAAACTTCTAGATCTCGAAGCTTCTCATCCTCTTTTGGGAAAATTTCCTTTTCGAGATCATCGTGGGTATACAAGGAAACAAAGTGATGCCATCGCGGGTCAAGTATAATGCAACAAGTGACCATCGTGACTTTCAGTCTCATAAGAGAGATGATGCTCAAATTATGTTTTAAGAGCTATTTTCTTCAAGGGAAGCTCAAGGAATTTTCCAATCAATATCTGAGGGAGGATCTAAGATGCATATATGAATGAGTACACTGCATTATGGTCATGTTTCGGGAACTTCGGGGTATGCCACAGGGAAGTACATTAGGTGTGACAAAATACTATGTAACAAGCCTCCACCCATCATCAGGGACCGGAGAATATTGAATGATTATTGGGTGTGGAGCATAATTATCTTCTTGATTCAGAGGTCTCAGCTGCGTTGCACCCTAATTTCTAAATGGGGTTGTATGATAGCATTAGGGGGTCTATGGGGGGCGATGACTACTTTTAATGGGCCCCCTGGCGGAGGTTTGGGGTTAGTACCCCAAAGCTAAAAATAGATGAAAGTTTGCCTTGTAAAATATTGTAATTTCATAGTCAATCTCAGTCGTTCAGTAGGTCGATGATCTTACAATAGAAGTTATGTTAATTTAGTGTTTTTTCCCTAGAAGGAGACCCTTGGTTTATATGAGGGAACTGTATTGTGGTTGTGTATTATTATTCTAAGCGAAGAAGAGAAAGGAGACTGTGTGAGGGTGAAGAGGAAATTATAGCAGGATTTGTTGTAGGTTATATCGCTTTATTTTTCTAAATAATATAAACGAAAGGACGTGTTGTTTCTCCGTCGGCATAGCGCAAATTGGGTAAACCACGTATATTTGTCTCTCTTGCTTTATGAATTTATGTATTTTTGTTTTTGCAATATTTTATGTATTTCAGTGTTCCGTTAATTAATTTCTAACAACTAGTATTAGAGGCGAAGGCCTATTTGGCTGATAAACTTGTAGGAAATAAGGGTTCATAGTTTGAGTGGGAGCAATGGCGAAAAATGGTAAGTTTAGGGTCTAGAAATTTGACAGCCAAAATTACCAGTGGTAGAAGATGCAGATGGAATATTATTTGTATCAAAAAGATCAGTAACTACTATTGAGAAAAATATCACAGAAGATGACAAGTATGATTAACGAAGAATGGGATCTTATCGACAGAAACACACTAGGAACAATACGCCTATATCTGGCACCATCAGGGCCATTCAATGTAGATTTTTCTGTAGATTCAACAATTATGTAATGTACTAAAACATAAGACAATAATCTACTCTACTCTCAACAACGAAAACGAATAATGATCGATGAAAACAATAATCAACAAGAGGAAGAATATCAATTACATATAACGCAATATTTCTCTGGGGAAAGAAACCGCTCAAAATCCTGACTAGCTATATTACATTAATCATAAATTTGAGAAGAAAATACAATGCTTAGTATCACTAGAACAATCCATGCATAAGTATGATCAACTCTCTTCCACCCAAGACCACTCTAGCCAACACTTAGCCAATTTTTCTACCTTCCAAGCCCCTATTTTCTTAAGCAATTCCTAAGAGAATCATCCCATATATAATTGGAAAATCCTTCTTGCAAAACTGCACAATCCAAACTTAGTTCCTCAAGCGATTGTGTTACACAGTAATTTGTCACTGTCTCCCTATCAATCTTCTTGTTGTGTCATGGGACCCAATTAATCATGCGCATGCTCTCTAATGTTGCCAAATGACCCACTTTGCCAAAGTTCTTCTATCATCGCCACTGTTGTAAAAATAAATGCGTTGATGAGCACTCCAAAACAGACCTAATGCGCTGCGAGCGCGGAAGCACACGTGATTCCCGCGCTGGTCGAATTTCATGTGACGGCGCGTCCGTTACTCATATTTGATTGCTGATATGACTTTCTTTGTTATTCAACAGCAATGTCAACGCTCCAGGGCAGTTATTTACCCGCGATGATCCAATTTGGGCAAGTTTTTTCTAACAGCCGGCCTTCCAAATGACTCCAGACCTGGTTGTTGGCATTGTAAATGTCACCCTCCCTTCTCTGGCATGTATGTTTCGTCATTTGAGCCACCTTCCTTGGAGATAAGCTCATCCTCCCACCATTCATGGAGACTCCTTCTCCTATTTAAGCCTCCACCATTGCCATGAGCTGCTAGTTTGGAGTTCATTTAGTTTGGAATTCAGTGTGTTTAGAGTATTGCTGATAGTGTGTGAGCTTGATAGGCAGCTGGTGTGACAAGTGTGGAATTGCTAGAGTGCTTAAGGAAGGTTGTGAAGTGTTTCCATCTTGTGTAAACTTGTGGGAGAGAGAGTTTTGTCTTGGGATATCTACCTTCAAGGGTGAATGCTTGAGGGACTTGCTGGCTGGACCCAACCAAAGGAGGATCCGACGTCATAACTTGGATGTATTCTCTTTTGTTTTATCAATAATAATAGACAACTATCATTATGGTTCCACTCATGTGTCTTTATTATGATGTTTGAGTTGTATCTTTCCTGACTTTGATACCATAGTTGCATTTCTTGGATTTTATGTTTTGTTATTTTTTTGATCTTTGCATGTGCGGGTGTCTGTTCTACGGACGATGGTGTGAGGATTGTGGGACCCGCTGAAGCGAAAGAATGGAAAGCGACAACCTTCTACGCAATAAAGCATTGGATTCGAGGTAGGCTCTCATCTTGCCTTTATTTTGCAATTAGGGAACCTGCGTGTTAGGTGGTTTGATTGTTGCTAGACCTCAGTTAGGCTAGTGGGATCGCCTTTGTCCGCAGAGGGGATTTACCTACACAACAATTTGGCGACTCTGCTGGGGAGTTTTACCTTGTTGTTTGAATTGTAAACTTTAGACGGAGCCTGAAGCACGGCCAGTTAGCCTTCGAAATGCTATTTCTCTGCATTAGCGAGGTAGATCAAATCCACTTCAGTCAATCTTCGGTTTGGTTTACGAACTGAACAGCTTTGAGCTAGCTTCTCTCCTTTTCTTGTTCATTTCTTCCTTGATTTGGATTTTTTCTCTCTTTTCGAAGTTTGGGGATTAGTTCTCTCTTTTTTGGGTTTCCTGGTTCGGGCTGGGAAGTGCCTTGATTGTTTAAAGAGTGATTGCCTTGGTTTGGGAGTTTTTTGGCTTGATTGTGGTCATTTTTTAGCTTCATCGCAGTTTATTATAAAACAGTCGCGCTACCATTGCATAGCCCTTTCTGTGACTTCCTGATCATCATGTTAATACACAAAATAGTCGTGACGGTTCTGAAAATTGAACCATCGCAGTTAAGTCGTGTGCTTTCGCGCTGATATCGCATTGTTGCTACACATAGTTTCTTATCAGCTCATTGTTGTTGTGTTCCACCCGTGTTGATAGCTGTAGGATTGAATTTTTTCAATTCTACCTCCTGAGCCTGTTGGTCTTGCTATCCCCTGTTGGTTTCACTTGATTTTCATTATCTGAAGATTGAAGCACTTTCTTGTGAGTCTTGTTGAAGCGAATATTGTTTTTTGCTTGGTGACCTAGTTTTATTGTTCCAAGTTTGTTGGATCATCTTTTCTTGGTTACTCGTTTGGAAAGGTTCATCTACTGCTTGCTATTGGTTTGATTTAGCCTTCCTCTTTGCTTGTTTTTGCTTGGTTGTTTAAGTGATCGTTGTTGAACCAATCTAGGCATTGTTTCGATTTCCTTTCACTACCCGGACATGGATCACAGTTGTTTGGGGTCAACCCATTTTCCCCACATTTGTCTGTTATCATTTCTCAAAGTTTGTTTAATGCACTTTGCCATCAACAAAAAGAAAAATCTCTTTTTCTTTGCATTAGTTAATGAGAATTATATTTTTTTCATTTTGATTAATAATTAGTGATCTCAAAGAAAATTTTGTGAATTTCCATTAGCTGCATTAGGGAAGTCATTTGTTGTTTTGTGATCATTTCGTTTGTGTGAAAGCCCTCTAACTCTCTTGTAATTAGCGTTCAGCGAATGGAATGACATATTTTGGCATATAGAGTGCATTTAGGGATTTTGAGAAATTACATACGGTACGACCTGAAAACCGAAACTTAACTCAAGATAAACTTTAAAATAAATCGAATGAACTTAAAAATGCATTGGAACATAACGTTCACATTCTAGAGGTCTAGGCTAGAGACGTGCTCCGGCGTCGTTAAACCTAGTCACTTTTGTTCTCACATTAAGGTTGGGTGATTCCTCCTTGTGTGATTCAACTATGGTCTAGTACGGACTTGTGCTCCCACGTACCGTCGCGTATATATGGGAGACTCCACTAGGTTATCATCCTTGATCCACAAGAAGCCGTGTCTGCCGCCTTACAGCCCATAACGCACCGAACACAACATTCAGGAAGATTGACTGTCGTACGAAAGTCCTTGGCTTTCATATGATCGCTAAGGTGTATATGCAGTTTTATGGATTGTCTGGTAAACCCCTTGCCTAGTTTCTCCAGAGCAGTCACTTTTTTATCCTTTTCGGACTCCTTAAAAGAAAAGGCTCTATTGAGCACTTATCACTTCAGGCTCACTAAATATTCGAAGGCGACTAGAGTCATCTCTTTTCCTTTTCTCGACTCTTAAAACATGAAAAGGTCAAGTTATGTCCTTGCGTTTTTAAATTTATTCGGCCACGATTACATTTACCTTGTTAGATCTTGTTTGCGCTAGTTTCGAGTAGGGTTCTTTCTTGTTTAGATGGAAACTTCTCTAGAGTTCACCAACCCAGGCATCCCCTCTGATGGGAATCCTGGTCATTTCTCTCCTTTAGGAAATGTTGGTGCTCCTTACATGGCAACGTTGTCCCTTCCTGGGTTAACTGTTGGGTTGCCTATTTGGTTGTTCTCAACCTCTGTGGTCCCTACCGTCTCGACTGTTGGTCAATCAGTTCCTCCACTCGAACAACATCATGTTGATTCTAAGGTCGACTTCTCCCCTCCTTCACCTGTTTCTGCGTCCTCATTTTCTACTTCGCCTGGTGAAAGTCTGGATTCAAGTAACCAGGTGGCTAAGAAGAAGAAGAAGAAGTCTCCTAAGGGAGAGGCTAAAAGTGCAGTGACTGCTCCAAATTCAATTCAAGTCGAGCCACCCTCTGCTCCTCTGCGGAGGGTCAAATTTCCTTGTAGATTGTGCAAGGATGACCACCTTCTTCGTGCTTGTCCTGGCATTCCCAAGATCCTTGAAGTATGGTCTCGCAATCCGGCTCGTCCTTCATCATCCTCTGAAGCTCATGGCGATGCCACCCTATCAACTGACAACATTCAGAAGAAAGGGAAGATTCGAATCCCCTGTAGACTATGCGAGGGCAATCATCCCCTTCAACTTTGTCCGCTCATGGATAAAGCTTCCGTTGTTTTGGAAAGTCTTGCAGCTTCTTCGCCCCAACTTCTTGTTGGTTATCAGAGGCTCTCTTCAGACCCTCTCCCTGTTGACAAAGGGATTGACTTTGATTTTTCTCTTGTCCAAGCTCCTCTTCCCGAACCTGGCTGTGCCAAGCCTGCTCCAGACCAACCATTGGTCGGAGAGCGTATCGACTTGGGTTCACAACCTGTTGATTACTCTGTTCCAGAGGAGCATCATGATTCTACTGCTCATGTTCTTCTCATCTCGTCAGATTCTCTTGAGCCCGAAAATGACTCTCCTATCCCAGCTGATCTAGAGAGTCCTTCTTTGGTTCTCTTAGAGCAGGGGGGCAATCATACGATTCCCCCACCAAGTGGTTCCATTGTTTCCTTCGACTAGAGCCATTTGACTGCCTTCTGCCTTCCATCCCATGTGCCTTTCCATATTACAATACATGCCTGTGATAAGGCAGTACCTGGCACCGTCTTGGATGAGGGTGCATCTGTCAGTCTTATGCCTCCGACTACTTGGCAAGCTTTGGGCTCCCCACAGCTTGTGCCGGTCGCTCAGAATTTGATGGCATTTGACGAAGGAACCAATCAACCATTGGGGATCCTCCCACATTTCCCTATTACTTTGGGAGGCAAAACCATCTATATAGACGTATTGGTTACCCAAGGTGCTTTAGATTTCAGTCTTCTCCTTGGTCGTGACTATGTTTATGCCATGGGGGCCCTCGTCTCTTCACTTTTCCGTGTGGTTTTCTTTCCACACGATGGAAGGATTCTGACTATATATCAATTATCGTTCTTTAGTCCCCCGGTGCCTCCTATGCAGTTGTCATCCCCTCCTGGTTTTTATCCACCAGTTGTATCTGCCCCACCACAGATCAACTACGTGGCCACTTATCCCGTGCCTATATCCAGTGATGACACCGTCGTGCATATTGTCCTGGGGGCATTGGGTCCCGATTTCCAAGATGTTGTCCTTCCACCGGGAGTGACACTCTTGGAAGCAGCGACTTCCTATTCATTATGGTGAAGTTGGGACGGAGCATAGTTCGCTTTCCTATGTCAAGCTCCTTAAAAAATGAAACTAGGTCTGGTCAGATCATAGTTCACTTTCCTATGTCAAGCTCCTTAAAAAATGAAATTGGGTCTGGTCGGAGCATAGTTCTTATCCTGTGTCAAGCTCCTTAACAAATGAAACTAGGTGTCACGAGGATAGTTCTCTTAAGTGTGTCAACCTCGTAACAATAATGAAACATGAGCTCGTGCAATTCTAGTGCGATCACAATATTGTCAACCTTCACTCCATTTTTAATGGACTAAAGCTTGGGGGGCATGTACCTCGAATTAAGACATCATGCTCGGGGGGCATGCCTATTTTCCCTTGTCTCCAAGCATAGTTTGCATGTGTGTGGTCATGTGTGCTTTTAAGCTTGCGTAAAAATAAAATCCATTTCCAAGCATAGTTTGCATGTGTGTGGTCATGTGTGCTTTTAAGCTTGCGTAAAAATAAAATCCATTTCCAAGCATAGTTTGCATGTGTGTGGTCATGTGTGCTTTTAAGCTTGCGTAAAAATAAAATATGTGGGTTATATAAAAACATCATCACATGTAAAAGATCCATCCAAAACGGGTATATATATATATCGTGTGGCGCACCGAGGCGCTCAAAAATAAGTGTACATGTCTAGATAGGGCCTGTGTTCTCTGTACATCTGAGACACATGTCTCTCAAAAATCACCAGTAGGGAATAAAGACCTATATATCTACTGTGGTGGGTTGTGCTCCCTATAAGCCACAGCCGCTCGTGCCACCCTCCTCAAAAGGCGGTGCATCCTAGGTTCTACTCCCAGTGTATGGATCTGAGACGCTATGAGGACCTCCTCTATCCCCTGGTAATCTGGGATCCCTATCAGCAAGCCCTCGAGGTTCCGTATCACGGTCTCCATCGTATCATCTCCCAGAGGAGCCACGGCTAGAGCTCTAATACCCTGTGCATCCTTGCGCGCCTCCGGGGCCAGGCCGAGGGGTCTCACCAGTCCTACATCTGCATACCATAGCGTTTGTCATTAGGACATGTACATGAAAAAATAGAAAACATCACAAAAAATAAAAAATAAAAAAATATGAGATCAAGTGTCTCAACACCGTCATCCCACTGCTCTCCAGCAGGCAGCGACATGTCTGGATCTCCACAGAAGTCTATGCCGACATATGGCCAGTCCTCCACAAAAGTAGTCTGCCTCTCCAAGCACTCTCGGAAGTATACTCCCCATGCCACTGGTCAACTGCCACCTCCTTGTGGCATGACTTGGCCCCATCGTGTGGCCCTCATCTCTCGAGGGCCCCTAGGTGGGTCCATGACCATATCCTGCAGCTGCAATGCTGGTACCCGCTCCAGCATGAGCGGGAGTAAAATCAACCCGTAGCCAAACTTCTTCGACTCACCTCGACAGCAGTTGGTCAGTTGTCTCTTCATACTTGTCGTTACTGCCGCTGCCCAATTGAATATGGTAGGATTCAAGGATTCGAGAACCAATCAGAGATGGGCCTTCGAGGCCTCGTGATTGGCCAAGGAGCCCGCTGCCCGAGTCACCATGAAGAGTATAGTTCGAAGGATGATGTCCTCCACCGTAGGAATTGGTACCTTCCCACTCCCTGTTTTACGTGCCTGTGGGCACACCTGAGCCATCAGCATATCTAGAGTATCACCACCGGGTCGCTGCCCCTCCAAAATAGGCATCTCACCTCGACTTGATAACCCGGTCAAAAAATAGATATTTGTGTAATCAAACTCGATGTCTTAGCCTCGGATCACAAACTTTCCATCAGTGGGATTCCAGGCTCTGATCAAGAATTCAAGAAGGTCAGGCTGTGCTCGCAGGCACGTAGTTAGGAAGAATTTAAGCAACCCGCACCCCCGCATTGCATTTCGACACCCAGCATAGGAAAAAGCCGCTATATCCTCGTTATCACGAGCGCGTTCCTACCAAACGAATGCCATTATACCCTGCATGGTCAAAAAATTTCATTAGGGCCTTGCTCATAAAGTTTCATACGTTCATTTGTCAAAAAACTTGTTGCGCGGCGTCAGCGCGACTGTTTTTAAAACAGTCGCGCTGATAATGGCGCCCTTTGATAATTTTTCCCGGGTCAGCGCAGAAGTAGATCACTCTTCCACGCTGATCCGGGAGTGGTCTGTGGAAGTTTTTTCGATCAACGCGGACCCAATAGGGAAATCCGCGTTGACCGAGAGTGGAGTGAGTTTCAAAAAATCCACCCAAACCGACACTTCCCACTGTTAAAATGTAGCAAAAAGACTTCAAAATGGAGCGTAAGGGAAGATGAACCTACGTGGTATAGACTGCAGGATCTTCGATGCACGTATGGGGTGGAATTTGGCTCGTCAACCTCACAGCTCCAAGTCGTTCTCCAAAGCTCCAAATGGTAACAATGGTAAAAAAATTGGTTTACCCTCCTATTTTAGGTAAATTTTGAAAATGAAATATTATTTTTCATCAATATGGGTTTTTTATGATGGTTTTTACCATATGCTTGGTTCCAATATAGTTTTACTATGTTTTTATGCATCTTGCCTACATTATTTCGAACAGGTTTATGCATGCGGTGTTCCTTGTGCAGATTCTCATGCTGGGGGAATTACGACGTTTCTATACGCACTTGGTTCCCAAACATTGGCTTTAAGCCCTTTTTCGACGTGAAATAAGAAAAGATAGCCGAGTCTCCCTCTCGACTCATTAAAAGAAACGAGAGGAAGTCGCCTTTAAAGCTCTTTTTTCGACCATTTAAACTTAAAAAGATCGCCGGGTTTTTGTTGTTTCGGATTCGTTAATGGTCACGAAGCGACGTGGTTTTGATATATTTTTTACTTTTTCATATCAAAGTCACTACTTATGAAAAGTACTCCTCGGTCGTAATGATCAGGCGATTCTTTCGAGCATAGTTTTATACTTTTTCGGGCTCGAGAGACACAACTTTACGAAAAAGGACACCCCTGGAGTTTCATTTTCACTGTCTTTTCAAACTATCTAAATATGAAAAGACGCCGATTTTTTCCTTTGTCAAACTCGTTAAAACTTTAATGACATCGGGTTCTGTCGTTGACGCCTTTCAAGCATATGCTATCCCCGTCAAGCTTGCCATCCAAAAATAACCGGGGTACTCGCCAGAAATGGTGGGGGAATAAAGGAACTGTAATCATCGTCGTGTCGGCAGTATGTCACTCTTGAGCATGGCACTTGTCTTCATTCGTGTCTGGGTGGGGACATCTCATCCTGTTTCACACTTGCCTCCATGGGTTTGGGTTATCCTATTTGAACATTCATATGTTGATCGCCTTGTCACCATGACCCCTGATCATTTGACATCAAATACTGCCAAGTCTGCTGTCATGCCGCCGATATGTTCAAGAGAAGTTGACCTCTGCAGAATACTCAACCTCCCTCTGATATCTCATACAAAACATTTTATCCCTCTCTGTCTCGTGTCGATGATGTGGGAAACATTATGGCCCACCTTCGATCAAGGTCACTTCCTATCGACTTCAGCTCATTATCCAGGAAGTTGACCTAGAGACTCCCTTCAGGTGCCTTAGAGCTTGCATGCCCCAATGGCAGGTTCTTCGTGTTCGACGTGAGGTTTTCATCATTGACCTCCGATCGATTGATTCTACGGGTGTTCGACACCGGCTCACCAATTTGCACACCGTGGATTGTACCTATAGTACCTTGAGGACCATTGTCATTATTGGTGGTACCTCTCGCGTCTGTTAACAGTTTTCATCATTGACTGGTAATCAGACGATGTTCTCGCATGTTCGACTTCGACTCCTACATTCGCATGCTTGAACTTGTACTTTGTTCGGGTCGAGTTGGAGTGCAAGACACTGGATTTTGTATGTTGGGATCCAGGCTGCATTTTATGGATTATTATAATCACTACATGACTCATTCACTGGATGGTTGTCACCATGCCTGAGTCCATTCGTTGATCCTCATCGGATGGCTGCGTCCATACCTAGGATCCAGATTTTTATGTACTCTGTTATGGATGGCTGCACCCATACCATGTACATCATGTATTTGACATATCAATTGTACTGCGTGCAGGTTCTTCCTCGTGGTGTTCCAGTTCAGCCAGTTTCGTAAAGCATTTCACCCCTCCCACTCTCTCGGGCTTCATGCTTTAGGGGGCATCTGTTACACAGTAATTTGTCATTATCTCCCTGTCATTCTTCCTGCTGTGTCATGGGACCCAATTAATCATGCTCATGCTATCTAATGTTGCCAAATGACCCACTTTGCCAAACTTCTTCTATCATCGCGACTGTTGTAAAAATAAACATGCTGATGAGTGCTCCAAAACAGACCTAATGCGCTGCCAGCGCGGAAGCACATGTGATTCCCGCGCTGGTCGAATTTCATGTGACAGCGTGTCCGTTACTCATATATGATCACACTGATATGGCTTTCTTTGTTATTTATTAGTGATGTCAGCACTCTAGGGCAGTTATTTACCCGCGATGATCTAGTTTGGGTGAGTTTGTTCTAATAGCCGACCTTCCAGATGACTCCAGAACTGGTTGTTGGCCTTGTAAATGTCACCCTCCCTTCTCTGGCATGTATGTTTTGTCATTTGAGCCACCTTCCTTGGCGATAAGCTCATCCTCCCACCATTCATGGAGAGTCCTTCTCCTATTTAAGCCTCCACCATTGCCATGAGCTGCTAGTTTGGAGTTCATTTAGTTTGGAATTCAGTGTGTTTAGAGTATTGCTGATAGTGTGTGAGCTGATTAGGCAGCTGGTGTGACAAGTGTGGGATTGCTAGAGTGCTTAAGGAAGGTTGTGAAGTGTTTCCATCTTGTGTAAACTTGTGGGAGAGAGATTTTTGTCTTGGGATATCTACCTTCAAGGGTGAATGCTTGAGGGACTTGCTAGCTGGACCCAACCAAAGGAGGATCTGACGTCAGAACTTGGTTGTATTCTCTTTTGCTTTATCAATAATAATAGACGACTATCATTATGGTTTCGCTCATGTGTCTTTATTATGATGTTTGAGTTGTATCCTTTCTGACTGATACATAGTTGCATTTCCTGGATTTTATGCTTGTATTTGTCTTGTTCTTTTCATGTGCAGGTGTCTGTTCATGGTGAGGATTGCGACCAGCTGAAGCAAAAGAACGGAAGCGACAACCCTTCTACGAATATAAGCGTTGGAATCGAGGTAGGCTCTCATCTTGGCCTTTATTTTGCAATTAGGAACCTGCGTGTTAGCGTTGTTTGATTTTTGCTAGACCTCAGTTAGGCTAGTGGGATCACCTTTGTCCGCAGAGGGGATTACCTACACAGCAAATTGCATGTATGATCTTTATAACTCAGAAATCATACAACTAATAGTACATTGTCCCTACACTCTAATCTCAACTAGGTCTTCCTTTGAAATGACATGCATCAATTATGTGTGAGTGAATCTTTAGTTAACTGGTGTGGCACTGAGCATGCACTGGTGCACTGACTCACTCTTAAACCTCTACTATTTCCTTCAATAGTTAGAACTATTTTAACTGACTATAACTCAGTGAGACTGAGTTATGTAATTACAACTACAAAGAACTCAACCTGGGCCCCTAAGATTTAGGGAACACTTTACATGAATCTAGATAGACTTCCAAATCAAATTTCCTAAGCGAACTAAGTAAACTTAACTTAGTTAACTATTACAAGGTTCCATGAGAAAAGAATTACAATTTTAATTTACAATTTAATTCAAGGACAAATTAAATTGGAATTTCTTGTTGCTATTTTTAACACTCCCTCTCAACAAGAAACGGATTATCAGCTACGCCAATCTTGTCTCTATGAAACTCAAATTTACAAATTTGACAATGCCTTTGTCAAAATCTTAGCATTGTGCTCCTCTATGGGAATGTACTCCAACAACATAATCTGCCTCTACACACAATATTGAAGATAATGATACCAAATATCAATATGCTTGGATTGATCATGAAAAACTACATTTTTCAGAGAGTTTGATAAAACTCTCATTATCAAATTAAATCACAATTGGATCCATATTCTGACAAACCAACCAGAATATGCGTCATCCAGATGACATCACATGTTGCTTGACTAGCATCCATGTACTTTTCCTTTGTCGAACTGAGCGCAACCAATATTTGTTTCATGTTGTACCAAGAAACATTTGTTGACCCAATATTGAAGATCTCTCCTAATATGCTCTTCCTGTCGGATGGACTCCCTGCACAATTTGCATCGATGAATCCTTGAAGCTTCACTCCCTCTATCCGTATGTACCACAATCCATACTGAGTAGTGCCTCCGACGTATCTCAACACATGCTTGGTTGCCTTCTAATACATCTTGGTAGGCCTAGCCATCACTTGACCAAGCTCGTTAACTGCATCACACATGTTCAGTCATGTGTTCACCAAATACATGAGTGAACCCACAAGCTACCTGTAAACAGTAGCTTCCACTACTTCACCTGAAGTAGTATCCTCCTTCCTTTAGTTACCTTCCAGAGGAGTCTCCATGGGTTTAATGCTCTCCATGCGGAACCTTTTCAGTATCTCGTTGGCATACTTTCCCTAATAGACAAAATGTTTCCAATCACCTTGCCATACATCCATGCCAAAAAAGTAGTGCATGAGCCCTAAGTCCTTCATTTTAAACTCTCTTCCAAGATCCTCCTTGCAAGACCTTATCTGCTTATCATAACCAATCATAATCAAATCATCGACATACAAAACAATAATCAACAATTTACCTTCCACCACAATATGGTACAGGTTTACTTCTGCTTCACTTTTGGTAAAGCCTAACCCAGTGAAGTAGCTATCAATCTTAGTGTACCAAGCACGAGGTGTTTGCTTCAACCCATATAATGCTTGCTTGAGTTGACACACATGCGACTCACAGTCAAGGGTCTCAAAACCTTCAGGCTGCTCAATATACACCTCTTCCTTAATCATGCCATTAAGGAAGGTTGTCTTTACATCCATTTGATGTATCTTCCAACCCATCTGGCTAATCGTGCCAAAATGGATTTGATTGATGAGTACCTTGCAAGAGGAGTAAAGGTCTCATCATAGTTAATCCCCTCTACCTGAGAAAAGCCTTGAGCCACAAACCTAGCCTTATGTTTCTCCACACTGCCATCTGTTGCTTGCTTTAACTTGTAAAGCCATTAGGAGCTCACCATTGACTTGTCTGTCGGTCTTAGGACCACATCCCAAATAGTGTTATGAACAATAGATTCATACTCCTCCACCATGGCATCAACCCAAACCAGTTGTTGCACTGCCTCCTCAAAAGAAGATGGCTTTGTCTCAACACATTCGCTCATAAGAGCCATGTATCCAGTGTACCTCTCCCGTGACCTCCTCTGCCTACGGTGTGATGTGTGTGCTCCCACATTATCTCTTGCATCCTGCAATACCCTATCAGCCTCTCTAGTGCACTTTATCCCATCCTTGGAAGACTCTTCCTAAGTGGATATCTCCACTCCTGGATCCTCTACATGTGGTAGCTTCAAATCAATCTGAGGCTCCTCCTTAGGAGATAAAAGCTCTTAAACTGCATGTAGCTCAAGCTCTCTCTCTAGGGAACATCTCATGGCCTTCTCTTCATCAAATTTGACATCCCTATGAACCATTATCATCCTACTGGTAAACAGGTACACCTAATAGCTGTGAGGTGTATAAGTGTACCCCACAAATATCCCCAATTTTGTTATCGGCTCAAGCTTTTTCTGTGCATATTTGGTCACATGGAAATATATCGATGGCCTAAAAGTCCTAAAGTGACCCACATCTGGTCTCTTCCTGAAGAAATCCTCCTCTAGTGTACTCATCCCAAGAATCTGATGAGGGCTTTTGTTCTATAAATAAACAGTTGTGTTGCATGCCTCATCCCACAAGTGTAGTGGTAGGCCCTGATCATGCAACATCGCCCGTGCTGCCCCTACAATGTTTCTATTATTCCTTTCAGCCACCCCATTCTATTGTGGGTGTTCTGGGGTGATGTCAACTCTCGTTTAATACCTTCTTCCACACCTAATTTTTTAAACTCATTTCACATATACTCTCCACTATTATCACTCCTAAGAGCTTTAACCTTCCCACTAGTATCTTTCTTGACAATGCTTTAAATTCACAAAACTTTGCAAAAGTCTCATCTTTCTTCTACATGAAAAATTGTCAAAAAATATAACATAATACATGTGTTTGTCCGTGGGCGTTGTTGAGAATGGTCCACACACATCTGAATGGACTCGATCGAGGATCACCTATGCTCACTTTTCTTTGTCGTGAAAGGAAGCTTTGGTGAATTTTCAGAAAGTGCACCCTTTGCATGTATCAACTTTCTCTAGTGCACCTTTGGGAAGATTGGTAGAAATTTGTTGCATGTTTTTCAAAGGGCCATGATGCAAGTGACCCAACCACCTTTGCCACAACCTATGGATGTCTTGGCTCTACACCTTCTTTGCTTTCATGCTCAAGGGAGCGCAATATTCTACCTCCAACTTGTAGACATTCTTCACCTAAATCCTTATCCTCTTTACCTGTCTCATGGCTCTGTGATGAAGGAACACATTTCCTTTACTAAAGATCACATCATAGCCTCTATCCTCCAACATGGAAACAAATACCAAGTTCTTCTTCAAACTAAGAACATACATAACATCTCGCAAAGTGAGGGGATCAACCGAATCCCTCTGAAGGGTAACTGTAACCAACTCAATAGCACTATACCTCCCATCATCACCCATCTCGATATGCATCTAGAGATCCTTCTCCTCTAATTCATTGAAGAGCTCCTTATTACCAGTCATGTGGAAAGAAGCTCCACTATTTAGGTACCATACACTACCCATCATCGATGACACCATGCATGCAATGAGGGTAAATTCCAATTCGAATTGTGAGGCAATATCCTCACATTCCGCTCCTCCAAAGGACTTCTTCTTAGACTTCCTAAGAAGACAATTTGTAGCAAAATATCCCATTTTGTGACAATGAAACCACTTGACTTTGGACATGTCCTTCTTCTTGCCTTCATGACAAGAATCTAATTTGGAATGGGATATCTTCCCCTTCCATTTCTTTGCCTTACCCAATAAGGCACAATCTTCCTCATCATTAGTATTTGCTGAGGATCTGTCCCTGGTGGTCGTCTAAATCTCTTCATGTACAAAATATGACCACAGTCGTTCCCAATTTCACAGCTTCTCCCTCCCATTGACAGAGTCCTAATAAGTGTACCAATTCTTGGGGAGTCCTAGAAGATCTAGGCTCACCATATCATCCTTGCCAACAGTAATCCCAACATTTCCGAGCTCATCATGACAATGAGTGAACTTGGTCAAGTATTTTGGAATTGAGTCACCCTTCTCCATCTTTATCTTTCTAAGTTTGTCCTTCAGTGCCAACTTCTTATGGTTACTGATGTTCTGAAACGGGCCTGTCAATTCCTTTCACATAGAATATGGAGTTTCTGTTCCATGGAAACTCGAGACAATGTGATCTTAAACTCCCTCCAGGATAATTTTCCTTGCCTTTACCACACACTTTCTTCATTCGACCAAATCATTAGCATTCAATGTTGGAGGCTTAGGAATCTCCGGATCAATGAATTCCTTGAAGCCATTTTCTTCCAGCAACGCTTCCATCCTATCCTTCTAGGCTTTGTAATTGGAGTTGCCTTCCAAAGCATACTCAAGTATCAAACCATAGAAATCCATTTGTCGGCTCTAAAGTATGAACTGCAAATTCAAATTTCACCTACACAAAAAAACTTGAAATCTCCACTTCTATACTGTCTTCAACTCTGATACCATGTATATTTTTTTATAGATTTAATAACTCATGTAATGTATTAAAACATAAGACAAGAATCTACTCTACTCTCAATAGCGGAAACCAATAATGATCGATGAAAAACAATAATCAGTAAGAGGAAGAATATTGATCACACATAACACAGTATTTCTCTCGGGAAAGAAACTACTCAAAACCCTGACTTTCTATATTGCATTAATCAGAAATCTAAGAAGAAAATACAATGCTTGTTCACACTAGAACAATCCCTACACAAGTATGATAAACTCTCTACCTCACAAGCTCGCTCTAGCCAACACTTAGAAAATTATGCAGCCTGTCAAGCCCCTATTTCCTTGCATAATTTCGGATAGAATCAACCCATATTTAATTGGGAAATACTTCTTCTAAAACTATGCAATCCAACTTAGGTCCTTATCTGATTGCATGCATGATTTATATTGTTGGCTTAGGGGGTCTTGACCCAACTTCATAGTTAGTTGCGCCAACCAACAAATCCCTACACTAATGGCCCTTTCAGCAACAACCCACGTACTACAAGCTACAATCTCACCTGAACCATTATGGGGCATGCAAGAACCAAGTTTCTAAATCCAGAGATGAGTGTGATGTCTTTTAGTGCCCTAGATCTGCCTTCATGCAGATCAATAAGCCCTTAAGGCTTGGTACTGCAACTCTATTAAGAAAGCATTCTGACATTCACGAAGGTCTATGATCAACCTTTGCGAACCTTTAACAGTTTATTTGTCCACTTACGCGCATTAGAGAGCAATCCTAGATTAGTGTTCATGCAAATATACTTAAGTGATTTAGTAAACATAACAAAATTCATCACAGTCTTCGTGAAAGTACTTAACATGCATTGCGTACATCTATTAAGACTTATTCAAGAGAATCACACATCTTTAGATTATTGTTTCATAAACACATTATCCATTCACAACATATATCGGAAATAGAAGTAAACAGAGAGAAATAGATATACACAGGATTTATTTGGTAACTTTCTTTATTTATCTTCAATTCAGCTTTATAGACTCAAAACTACCCTGCGCACTCAGCTACAGGGGTCCACACACTTAGTTGCAGACTCTACCTAGGCCTCTGTGCACTCATCTACAGAGCCTTTCTTCTCCTATCCGACCCACTTATCTATGATAACACTTCTCTTCTATTGACCCATTACATCTAAGATATGCCTTAGACTCTCTAAGGCACACCTATTTATAGATTTTTATATACAATCCCATGGTCCACAGACCATGGGTGGGTCTCAAAACCGACTCAAACTTTCCATAAACAAGGGTCTAAAAACCATTTTGACTCCTAATCCTCTACGCACTCTGCATCCACAAATCGCAGAGACTTTACATTTCTTACAAGTAATACATCAAAACTTGGGTTCTTTTGACCCCAAAACTTACCCAGGGGACCCCATCCCAACAAGCCCCCAACACAAAGATCATGACTCTCCCTTGAGTCACTCGGATGGTGCTATGATCTTCCTACGAAGATCCCCCTGCTCCACCTAAATTACTGCAACCTTGACAATGCTTTGCGTAGCTGCCTCCTTGACCTCCTCGAATAACATTTCTATAGTTGATCCTTCTACAGCCAGCCTCATTGTATGATTTTTCCGTTGCAAGCCCTTTAGCTTATCCTGAATAGTGATCATGACTTGATAAGCCTCCTCTAACCAGGGCTGTAGCTTGGCCTGAACCAAGGTTTCCTTCTTATGTGCTTCCTCTACCTACACGAGGAGCAGATTTCCCTCCTGCAATTTGGATAGGTGTTGCACTGGTGAAATGGAGCATGTCATTTCCCTGACTTCGTCATACTGCGTCTACAACTCGCTGACCTCTATATTCAGTGTCTGCAGGTTTCGGTCTTCCTGCATATTTTTCACCAACTCCATTGATTGCTCAAATAATTTCGAACAGCCAATGACTAAGGCATCCAAGGTGACCATTCCTTCTCTAATGGCAACTCCATGCTACTCCCAGACCTCAGGCAGAGTCGTGGGCTGCAACTTTAACTACAGCTCAGTAATTTTCATATTGAGTTCAAATTGAACCCGACCAACCTCTGCCTTGGCTTCATGAACACTAGTGGCTAATTTTTTGATCTTCGCTTTTGGTTGTGCATCCTTAGGGATGTGAAGCTCAGGCACTTTCCTACATGCCTCTACAACTGTAGACTCCAGTCGGGAACTTTACGCCTATAGCATCTCCTTTTCTTTTAAGGCCCGTGTCTTGTTAGCAAACATCTGCTCGTTGTTCACTCTGTATTTGCTAATGAGGTTGAGAGCACATTACTCCCAAGCTCTCAATTCCTCTGTCACCCCTGCATGTAGTGCATCGAGGATCCCATTGGGGAGCGCTGCTATGTTCATTCTGATGTTCTTTGTGGTGCTTAGGATGACGCGATCATCGGTTGACTCCATGAAAAGTTCTAGTAATGCAATAGTTCGAAGGTCGAGGGTCCTTACCAACTCAGCTGCTTGACTCATCCCAAGTGTCAAGCTGGCTTGTTCTATGCTAGCTTGACCAGTGCCCACCTGTATCTTGTTTTCCTGGATCTACAGCTCATGCAGATCCTTTTGGTGCTCCCTAGTGTCTGCATATATTCTTGCTCGAACTGCTGCAACACTTCAATCATAATGTCCCCTATTTTATCCCTTATCTCATTGATATCACACTCCATCAAGACCTTGGGATCACCTTGTGACTTGTTTGATTTCTGTGTCTTCCTTGGACCTTCTTGTTGTCCCTTGTCGCGTCACTTTAGAATAAATGAGGTGCTCTGCCCCTCATCTCCTTCGTCGCCTTGTTCTAATATTTCTTCCTCCTTGGTCTATGGCGAAGGTGATTTTCCACTTCTTTGTGATTCACGCTGCTCTTGTTCTGCCTATTGCTTGGAAGCACAATCTTGCTCCACTCGAGCCTTCTCCGTGACTTTCTTCTTTTTCTCCTCCGCAAGTATGCGTGCAACTTGTTTAGCTTCCTCCTTTTTCTTCTGTGCTACTGAACTTCCCACACCCTTGCTTGTACCAACATCTAAATCAGAGGGGGTGCACCACTCCGTTGGCCATCTCGCAATCACCTCCTGCACATCTGTCTCCATCACCAAATATGGCAACTCATGCCATTTCTTCTTGTGGATCCTTCCGTGCTTGAATGTACACTCTATGGAATTCAACCTTAAATGCTGTGTAGGCTAACATTTGTGTGTAAAAAGTTGGGGACAACCTTGGACGTTGGTTTATAGCCATGCGGAGAATTGATTCCATCAGGACCCAAAAGATCTTTGTGTCTGTGATCCGCATGGGGTCCTTTGTAGCCCATAGAGATGAAAATTTCACTGCTTTTGGTAATCTTTCTTCAAGTGGAGGAAACTAGCTATCCTCTGGTAGTTCCCATGCAACCATCACAATAGACAACAACAACCAAGCATAATGAAATGGCTTGGTTTCATCTTGGGCCTCACGGAAATTCGCAAGGAATTCCTGCATAGGTACCTAGACTAGTTGAATTGTACGCCTTTTGCGCACTGAGCAGCCAAGGATACTACGAGTGTTGTGACTGCATCTACATGACACTTTCTCATCACCTTTCCTGCAAAAATTTGGATGGAAATTTGTATTGCTGGGTCTGATATTGAGAGGATGAAATATCCTCATTCTTTCTTCACGAGGTTGAATTCTTTGTTCATTCTTTTTGCTAGATACTTTTCCCTCGTCTTTCCTCCAAACTCCTTGGTCAGATTTAGACCTTCATATGGCAGGTACGTAATCTTGTGAATGAGCATGTCAATGATGGGGATACTTCCTCCTAGCCATAAACACCCATTTTGCACCAAAATGAGCAGCTGGCGCACACAAATGGTGTTTATAGGGATGTGGTGATAATGGGGCACCCACAATAGATTAAGTAACTGTGAGTTCTCAACACCGCAAATCCATTCCACCGTCTCTAATGAGGTAACCCCTAACTCCATGTAATAGATGCACGTCATGTACTTATCAGTTGCTCTTAACCTGCGAGAAAATACCAGAATAACAAATATGCGAAGAAATATACCCAGAACACAGAACAATGAGAAATAACAGCATGTATTTTATTATTCAGAAAGGAAAGCAATGTTCGCTTTCCTCTTGGAGGGGGCAACCTCTAATAGAGCTGGGCTCAATTACAGAAAAAGACATGATGCTTCTCAAGGGAGTCTCTATCCTTTATATAGGATTCATACATGCAATACCATGGTTCAATACCATGGTTCTTATTAATACCATCTATCTAATACCATGGCCCATTTGCAACTAACTGTGGTCCCTTCTTTAAATGCATGTCAACCACTTACAATTATTAATATGGGCTTTATTAACTCTTTAACTAACTATAACTATGACTTGACCCTTTTACATAAATAAGGGGGTTAGGGTTGGACCCTAACATGCCTTCCCCCATAAAAATAGCCTTGTCCTCAAGGCTGAAGCTGCGAAAACTGCTAAAGAGCAGTGGTTGGTTCCCAGGTCACCTCTTTTGGAGATGTGTCTTTCCACTTGACGAGGACTTCCTTGATCATGCGGCCGCGCATCTGTCGTTATCACGTGTCAAGAACCTGTTCAGGTTGGAGCCAGATTGAACCTTCTTCATCCAATTCTGGTAGACTTGCTTGAATTCTGCAATTGTTCCCAACCACTTTCTTAAGGCATGAGGTATGCAAGACGGGATGGGTTTTTGCAGTCGGTGGCAAGGCTAGCTTGTGGGCTACTTCTCTGATGTGTTAAAGTATTTGATACGGTCTATAGAATTTTGGAGATAATTTCTGACAACCCTTGTCTTTGAGTGATGTTTTCTTATATGGTTGCAGCCTCAAGAATACTTGATCCCCTTCTTGAAATTTGCACTCTAAATGATGTTGGTCTGCCTATTGCTTCATGTGATTTTGAGCTTGATCGAGATTCTCTTTGAGGTGGGCAAGCATGGTTACACAATTCTATAGGATTTGATCCATTGCTTGTACCATAGAGCATCCCTGGATATAAGAAGTAGGTGAAGGGGGGAGTTGACCATAAACTTCTTCATATGGAGTCATCTTGGTGGTGGTATGATAGTTAGTATTATACCACCATTCGGCTAGAGGTAGCCACAGTACCCATAGATGTTGCTTTTATGAAGTGAAACACCTGAGGTAGGTTTCCAGACATTTGTTGAATGCTTCAGTTTGACCATCGGTTTGGGGATGATAAGAAGTAATGAGTTGTAGTTGGGTACCTTCTAGCCTAAAGAGTTCCTGCCAAAAGTTACTGGTGAAGATTGGGTCACGATCAGACACAATGGAAGTGGGCATGCTATGCAATTTGAAGATCTGGTCAATGAAAAATTGAGCCACCAAAGCAGGTGTAAAAGGGTGGGGTAGGGCGCAAAAATGAGAATACTTATAAAGTCTGTCCACAACCACCATGATGACTAACTTGTTGCCTGACTTCGGAAGACCAGTAATGAAATCCATAGAAGCCTCCATCTATATTGAGGCAGGGATAGGCAATGGCTGTAAGGTGCCTGGGGATTTGACTATTTCTCTTTTGTGTCACTGGCACACATCACAATCAGCTACAAAAGTAAGAATGTCCTTTTTCATGCATATCCAAAAGAATGAACGTCAAGTGCGAGAATAAGTCTTCTAAAAGCCTGAATGGTCTGCAGTGGGAGATAAGTGCAACTCTGCCAAAATGTCACTTTGAGGGTGGATGTTGGTGATATCACTACTTTGTCCTTGTAGCGAAGAATCTCATCCTGCCAAGAGTAGCCCACTGTGGAATTTGGATCTGCCTACAATTTATTAATGAGTTGGGAGAGCAAAAGATGTGAAAACCATTCCTTGCAAGTCTCTTCAATCCACTCTGGAATGGGAAGAGAGATCACTAGCAGGGTGCTTTCCTCCTCAAATTGGCGTTATAAAGCATCCACTACGACATTTTCACACCATTTCTTGTAAATTATCTCATAATCATATCCCAACATTTTGGCTAGCCATTTATTTTGTTGTGGCGAGGATAGGCATTGCTCCAAAAAATATTTAAGGCTTTGATGGTCTGTGTAGATTTGGAAATGCCATCCCAATAAGTATGGTCGCCAGGTATCCACTACATGTAAGATGGCCACCATCTCCTTCTCATAGGTGGATTGTCCCAAATTTGTCCCACTTAGTTGTTGGCTATTGAAGGCCAAGGGTTGACCTTCCTGCATTAAGACAGCCCCAATACCTGTACCTGAAGCATCACATTCAATCACAAAAGATTTGGTGAAGTCGGGTAGTACCAATACGGGAGTGGAAAACATGGCATGTTTTAGAGCTATAAATGCCTGTTGCACTTCATCATTCTAGAGGAATAAATTTTTCTTGAGGAGGTGAGTGAGGGGTCTAGAAATGTGACCATAATTGCAAACAAATTTGCGATAGTAGCCGATGAGACCCAAAAATCCTCTCAAACTCTTCAAGGCCTTTGGTTGAGGCCAATCCTGCATTGCTTGGATCTTTTTAGGATCCACCCTGACACCTTCACGCCCCACAATGTGGCCTAGATACTCGACTTCTTTCATGCCAAAAGAATACTTGGAAAATTTGTCAAATAATTTATGCTTCTGGAGCAGTTTCAAGAGCAGGTCTACATGCTGAAGATGTTTTTCCCAGGTGAGGCTATAGATGAGGATGTCATCAAAGAAAAGAATGACAAATTTTCTGAGATATGGTTTGAGCAGGTGATTCATGAGGCTTTGAAAAGTGGATGGGGCATTACAGAGACCAAATGGCATGACCAAGAATTCATAATGGCCTTCATGATTTCAGAAAGCAGTCTTTGGAATGTCTAGTTCTTTCATGTGAATTTGGTGATAGCCCGAGCGAAGGTCGAGCTTAGTAAAGAATTGAGCCCCATTTAGTTCATCCAGCAAATCATCAACAACCGGGTGGGGAAATTTATATTTGACCGTCAGCTTGTTGAGGGCCCTGAAGTCTGGACAGATACACCATTCCCTATTTTTCTTGAGCACCATGACCACAGGCGATGAATAAGGACTAATGTTAGGATAAATGACACTGGCTTCCAGGAGTTCCTTCTTGATTTTTTCAATTTCATTCTTTTGTGCAAAAGGATATCTATATGGGCGCACATTTGGTGGTTGTGCCCCTGGGACCAAAGTAATGCTATGATCATGCTCCCCTCTTGGGGGTGGAAGCTCATGAGGCTTGTCAAAGACTTGCAGATGGTTGTTTAAGACTTGTTGCATCTCAGGATGAATATGAAGAGAAGTGGGCTTGAAGGCCTAGGTGGCATTAAATTCGGTTATAACTCCATGGTGGACCTTTTTTAACAACTTTTCCATCCTATGCGAGCTGATGATAGAAGGAGCACTTGCCTGGAGTCCCTGGAGGGTATGCGCATGGTCATTCTTCTTAAAGCTCATATATAACTCTTGTAAATCCATTGTGATTCGGCCAAGTGTGCGGAACCATTTAGCACCCAAGACAATGTCACACCCACCCATTTTGATGGCAAACATGTGGGTCTTTAGGTGATAATCCCCCATCTAAAGTTTGACATTTTCACAGCGACCTTCACATTTCATTGTCCCCCCATCACAATTTGAACCTAGAAATTAGAGACTGCTCTGACAAAACAATGCAATACTTCAGTGACCCTTTGATGGATAAAGTTATGTGTACTGCCACTATCAATCAAGATTACTATAGGGCGATGTTTAATAAAACCTCTGATTTTAAGAGTTTGGGGAGAAGCAATTCCTACCAAAGCATGGAGCGAGATAACTGGTTCTTCTGGTGTAGCTAGGAGCTCATTTTCTAGCTGATTGTCCTCGTCTTCCTCCTCTGGTCCCTCAAATGGTGGGGCTTCCTCAGATGAACTGTGATCAGTAGCATCAATTTGAAAGAATTTGGGTTCCTTGCATTTATGCCCCGGGGAGTATTTCTCATCACAGTAGTAACACAATCCTTGCATTCTTCTTTCCGCCATTTCCATTGGTGATACCTTTTGAACCTTAAGTGTTTGGGTAGTGCTCGGAGCCTGGGTGTGGCGTCCCTTGGTTATGAAATTTGGATGAGTCAACTAGGCTGTTAATGCACGTTCTACTTCATGAGTTGTAGTGCAAGCTGCCAGCCACGTGACTAGGTGATGCATCTGGATGTGGGCTTGTATGGCCTCTTTGAGACCACTGATAAAACATTCCAAGTATAATTCATCTACTAGACCTCCTGTGCGGAAGGCTAATGCTTCAAACCTTAATATATTCTTGCATTGTGCCTGTCTTTCGGAGATTAGTAAGATGACCCAAAAAGTTAGATTCATCATCAAAGCAATCAGAAAGGGCTTTTGAGAATATCTCCCAAGTCATTGGCCTTGCATAGCAATGTTGATGCCACTACCACCATTGCCATATTTCTTGGTATTAGTATAGGCTTCCCACACTTAGCTTCGTCGCATCATCTCTGATGTGATTCAATGTAAAATATTGCTCCATTTTTTATAGCCATATGTTCCAATGAGAACCATCAAATTTATACATGTCCAGCTTGGGTGGTCGAGGCTAGGATTGTTGGTGGTTTCCATAGAAGTGAAGAGAATGGCTAGATTCACCCTCAAGGTTTTCATTAAAAGCATATGCCTCTGATTGTACCCCTAACTTTCCCTTTGTGATTGTGTCATTTAAGGACTGGATCTACTTCGTTAGTTCCTCCAACTTTTGTTCAAGGGTGTATATCTTCTCATTGGCCATAGCTTGAGCTCTCATTTGTACCATGTACAGATCTAGTGCACTTGTCATTACTGTGAAAAAAAATTTGTGACCACCCGAAATTTTGGCGCTGACAAGTGAATGGTACCACCTTGCTCAGCCCATCGACCTAATTCTTATGGGCAAGTCTTCTATAAGCATCCTGGGAGGGTCTCAGATTTTTTTTTTTTTTTTTTTTTTTTTCCCCAAAAGGAGTTTTACTCCTCACTTAGGAATACTGCAGTAGCCGATTCCCAGAAAAGTTGATTCTGCCCAATATCCTGTGAGAATCACACCAAGGTATAGGAGCCACAAGCCTTCCTACACAAATAGTTAGATCTGTCGGTTAAACCCTCAACTACAGAGTATGAGTAGGAATGTGGCAGTGATTGAACCCCTGCTGCTAGATCTGATTGGCGGATCTGATTGTTGCAGCTGCAACAGAACCTAATATGCTAGATCTGATCTGGAAAAGATGATGCACGATCTAGAGAGAGACAAGGGAACTATGGTCTCAAGGAGTGTCAGGTGCTACATATCGCAATATACATAAGGGTCCAACAGTAGTACTCGTCCCAACCTTTCAGGGCACTAACTAAGGAGGATCAACTGTACCCTTAGTCGTACTACCCGACTACCCTATTGTATGCGCGAGTAATCTCCCTAAGTGTTGTTCTCAGTGTATTGTAGCAGCAAGAAGACCGACGGTTTATCTATGGCGAGGTTTCAGGTGAGCCTAGGGGGCTTCCAATATACCCAAAGGGTACTTGGAAGACAGTTCGTGCGTGTTTCTGTCTAATGCGCTACTACTCGAAGGGGTACCCTCAGGAGTTACAAGGGAGTCCAACAAACGTGACCACTTCTTGTATTTCCTGCGTGCATGCCTCCTCAAATCCACAGGTTTAGGCGTTGAAGGATAGATCCTGTGGTTTAAAGACACTGAAACACGTCTCTAGCCAAAAAAAATCTACTAAAAATAGAGATCTCACCAGCCTTGGAAAGTTCTTTGATACCACTTGTTATGCTCTTGACCTGTGAGAAGATACCAGAATACCAAATATGCAAAGAAATATACCTAGAACACAGAACAATGAGAAATAATAGCATGTATTTTATTATTCAGAAAGGAAAGAAATGTTCACTTGCCTCTTCGAGGGGGCAACCTCCAATAGAGCTGGGCTCAATTACAAAATAAGACATGACTTTCCTCAAGGGGATTCTCTATCCTTTATATAGGATTCATACATGCAATACCATGGGTCAGTACCATGGTTCTTATTAATACCATCTAACTAATACCATGGCCCATTTGCAACTGACCACCTTCTTTAAATGTGGGTCAACCACTTACAATTATTAATATGGGCTTTATTAACTCTTTAACTAACTATAACTATGACTCGACCCTATTACATAAATAAGGGGGTTAGGGTTGGACACTAACACGAATCCATTCCACTGTCTCTAATGAGGTAACCCCTGACTCCATGTAATAAATGCACATCATGTACTTATCAGTTGCTAAGTGTGGAAACCTAGCATGATCTGCAAGGTCTCAATCCTCCATATTCAGCAGTGGGATCCGCGCAAGTCGTGGACCTTCAAAGGGAACATGCTCAGGTAGTAGGGGTGTAGAAATGGAAAACTTCTCTAAATGTGGGTCCTTTCTAACCTTCAACTTCCCCTTGCATGGAGGGATATAGTCGGGTAGCTTTGTGATGGGATCCACTCCCTCAGTATCTATGTCTTTTGTACCCTAGGCTTCTTCCACCTCTAGGTCAACTACCTTCTCAGGCTACTTGTCTTTCTTCTATTTGTCTTGTGTTGCAGAATGCTTTCTTGGTGATTCAGGCACCGGTAGTGGTTTTTTCTATTTACCTATCTTCAGTTTAATGGTTTGGGTTTCTCTGGCAGGGGTAGGCTTCGGCCTAGGCGACCTCAACACCATAGGCATAGCAACCAGAGCTTCCATACTCACAACTTCTGGGGCATCTCCTTCAGAGGCAACATTGCCACCAGTACTAACGGTTTCTGCAGGGCTCAGTCCAAACATTTTTTTGAGGATGAACTTCTGATTCAACTCAAACAACTTAGAAAATGCAGGGCTCATGACTAAACGCTCCCAATACGATCGGTTCATAGGCGATAGACAACAAGTCTCAACAACAACTCTAAGGGAACAAAGTTTTCTCTGTTGAACTAGCACGTGTAATTTATAGGGGTTTTTGAATTCAAATCCAGCCATTCCCCCCAAATTCTGACAATTAATGTTGTTTTGGTGGTAGTTATTCAAATATTTTTGCCTTCCATGTTGCTAGCCCACTCCTCTTAACCATCTTCTAGTTGTCAAGTCATGAACAGTGACTCCATTGGTCACTTTTCTATTGTGTTACGTGGTGCCTCTCTCCATGGCACAGCTGCTTATGCATAGCTCCCAAGATTGCATCTTCTTCATTATCCACGTAGCCGTCCTACCGCGTAGTCCTCCCACCCTGGTTGTGTAGTTTATAGTCTCGCGCTCCCTTGAAACTTCTTGGAGCACTAAGATTGTCCTGCTGCCATATATTCATTATGCAAGATCCCTTGTATATAGTTTCAATCGACTCATGTTCACTCATCCCAGAAAAGGTTCTCGATTAAGCTTCACAAGCTGAACTACACCTCCATTTGTAATTTCTTTGGTAATATATGGCCCCATCCTATGCATCTGAAATTTACCAAGAAATTTAGTGAACTTACTATCATATAATAAGACTAGATTGTTTACCTTGAACGTGCGATGCTTGATATGGCGATTGTGTCATGCTTTTTCACGTTTCTTCTGTACTTTTTGATGGAATCCTACCAAGAATTGGTCCTCTTCAATCTCCATCAGTTGTGCGAGCCATTCCTCTAGGCCTTCACGATCCGCCATACCTATGAGATTTCTTCTGTTTAGACTAGGCACAATATACTCCATTGAAATTATAGCTTCTACAACATAGACCAACCTAAACGACATTTTTCTTGTCAGCTTCTTACAAGTAGTCCTATATTCCCATAGTATTGTAGGTACGTGCACATCCCAGTCATTTCTTTGTGCATTGCAGATCTTCATCAGCGTGTTCTCCAAAATCTTGTTGAAGGCTTCAATAGTTCCATTAGCCTATGGGTGATACAATGTACTCTACTTGTGGTAGACCTGAAATTGTTTAGTCAATGCGCTGATCATTTCGTTCAGAAAGTGTGTACCTTTGTCACTCATCAACACTTTCGGGTAGCCAAATTTGGTTAAGACATACTCAAACAAAAATTGTGTTCTTGTAACCCAGGTACAATCCTTATGCACACAGCGAAGAGCTGCATATCTAGCAACCCTTCCTCCAGATTATTGGGCTCCTCTCCTGTTTCGATCTATGACAGATGATGAGATCTTGCATTCAACCTCCCTGGCTTCATAATTACTTCAAAGTCATACTCCTGGAATGGTAGCAACCATCTGCATATCTGCCCCCAAAAGACAAGCTTATTGACTAGGTATTTCAAGGCAGAATGATCTGTATACATACTAAAATGTCCTCCTAACAGATAGTGCCTGAATTTCTATAGCATGTACACCATAGCCAACCCTTCATGCTCAGTCGTTGAGTAATTCTTTTCAGTCTTCGATAATTTCCTACTCGCGAAGGCTATAAGGTGGTCCATTTCTCCTTCACTGGCTTACGTTAACACTACACCCAACACAATACAAGAGGCATCCACATGTACATGAAATTCCTTCTCCAATCTGGGAATACCAATATCAGTGTGGTGACCATATTTTCTTTCAGTACATCTGAGCTACGGTGACATTCTTCGTCCCAACAGAACGTTGCATCCTTCTTCAACAATTTCTCCATAGGCACAGTAATTTGAGCATATGCTTTGATAATTTTTTTGTAATATCTTGTATGTCCCAGCATTTTGCGCAACTTCTTAACCTTTCTCAGGGCCTACAGATTCACAATTACTACAATATTGGCAAGGTCCACCATCATCCCTTGCTTGCACACCACGTGACCCAGCAAGATTCCAAAGGGAACACATGAGATGCATTTCTCCAAATTCAGTGCAATCTAGTATCTACAACACGTATCCAACATCAAGTGCAAACTTGCTACATGGCACTTTACTAATCTAAACATTTTCCACTCATCGAAATACACTTCCAGGAACTTATGAATAAACTCCTTAAATGCTATGATTACTATGTGGGAAAATATCGCAGCTGCATTCTTTAGTCCAAATGGCATTACAGTGTATTGCAAACAACCCCACTCCATCGCGAAGGTCGTTTTGCTCCTATCCTCAGGTGCGATCTTAATCGGATGATATCCATAGAACCCATCAGTGATAGAGTAGGCTTCCTACCCTCCAACATTGTTCAATACTTCATCGGTAAACAATGTTGGGAATGGATCATGGACACACACGTCATTAAGCTTCCATAGATCTACGAAAATCTTATCTCACCCTTCTTCTTCTTCTCCTGAATCACCATCGGTCTCACCCAATTATATTCCACAACCGGTTCTATGATGCTTTCTTCCAGCATCTTATCCAACTCTAGGTGAATATTTTCCTTGTACTTAGGATTAAGGCGGTACGACCTCTGCTTAATAGGCTCCGCGTATGGCTTCAGAGTGACTTTCATAGCACCAAAATCTTGTACAACTTGGACTATTAATGTTCCACGGATCTTCATCCTCCTCTTCAGATGTCACATTATAACATTCCAGCGCATGGCGCAGCTGGGTGCTCCAATCTGGTTGGACCCACTCCATAGGTTCTTGTGGTGTTCTAAAGATAACTGCCTTAATCTCTTGTAAGGCTTCATAGATGCACGCGAAGCCGTCTTCAAAACTGAAGGTTAATAAGAACCCTTCCCTCAATATATCCCACTCCATAATGGCATGGCAGAGCTCTGTTTCCAAATACCAATTCATGGGAATTGTATCCAAAGTATGGCAAAATAAGTGTACCCACTCCGGCTATGGTTTTGTCCCCCATGCTTTAGTCCATTTCACTAGGTGATCATGCAGATCATCCTTCCCGTTATATTTCTCAGTCAATCTAGCGTTAGGGAGCCCAAATCATAACCTCATCATTCTTCTATAATCCCAACATCCATCAAATCTATCATTGTGCGTAACCCACCATCATGCAACCATAGCATGTAGCGCCAAATATAATGCTTGGAAGCAGTGATCCTCAGGGACTTCAAGCTCAAATGTATCCAAAAACTTGTCCATCTCAATTAGACCATCATAATAAGGTAAGTTCCTTACCTCCGACAAAAAAAGTGTAGCGATTTTGTCATAATATTGCATCGCAGCATGGATACTTGATGCAAATGATTCTGCCAATGTTCCAACTCTTCATATGAATTAGAGGTGCAGGAACTTTGTCTGTCCCATGCAATCCATCCATCTGTCGTCAGATTGATCCAGTCTTGGTCTCACGTTGTTAGTTTATAAATCCGATCCAGTTCATACTCGCTTTCTTCATAGTCACAGATTGGTTTAGCGTAGCGTGCCCCTTCTGTAGGGTCCAATGGCATTACAACCCAAAGATATTTCTTCTTCAACAACATTATCCTCTTTTTCAAATTGATGACCCCGTTCATGTCAATGGCCCAGTCAATTCCAAAGAGCGTGGAGTATGGATTATTTTCATCAACGGTCTCTATCACTTCAAAGTTAACCATCGCGCTCACACCTTCTATATCAACTGTGACTTTGTATAATTGTCCCATAGGGATGATCTTCTGTTGGTTCACCATTCTAAGCTAAATCAGAGACCACTACAGCACAGGTCTCCCCATTCTTTCACATGTTTTCTTTGTCAATATGTTCTCATCAGACCCCAGATCCAAGATGACCTGGTCCATCTCATAATCTCTTAACTGCGCAGTGAGCCTCATCTCGTGCCCCGTTCTCATCTTATGCTTGCCAATGTTTTTGACTACCTAGTGTCCATCAAGCGCCTTCTCCTTGTTGGAAAATTTATTTATTTACTCCTATAGGCCTTCCACAACTTTGTTATCGTGCAGCAGTTTTATGCAGGTCTCTAAAAACACAATGAGAACATACCTTTGCAGGTGCGCTGGTTTCTTGCACTTGGTCCTAACTTCCTGAGGTGGTTTCTTAAAAGAAACTTTTCTTGGCCTCCATAAATGTTTTTGTAGCGTGCACTAGATTAAAACCCAGTTCCTTTTATGGGGCTTTGTGGACCCATCTATCCTCCTCAGGTTTTTTACCCTTATCATCTCTAATCGTTATTCCACTTCTCAACACTATATTCACATTGTGATCTTCCTCGCGAGGTTCATCTCTCATCATTTGTAACTTCTGCATGAGTTACTGAGGTTGCACCTTATTTTCCTGCATCTTGGCTATCAGCGCTGGGAATTCTTCTATAGTGTGGTCAAACTGGCTGTAGTATTGACATGTTGGGTGCATTTGATTCAGAGAATTTCATACATAGTGCCCTGGAATTCCACAGTTATAGCAAATACACTGACCACGGCCTCTACCAGGTCCTCCTCATCCTCATCCCTGATATCCTCCACGCGCTCCTCCGACGCCCTACTCTGGAAGCCAAGTTTCTAAACTTGCATCTGGCATGTAGGTGTTCTTTCCATCATCAGCTCATAACTATGACAATGATGCTCATCTTGGCCCACTGATTTGTGTAAGTTACAAAAAAATTGTTACAGTGTTGGGATGAACTTTTCAAGCAAATGGCCATTATCCATCACATGTTGTCCAACAACTTGGAAAATATTGCACCATAGTGTAGCCCCCACGCTCAGTCCTGCTGGAGCCTCTGGCCTTAGGGGAATTGGTTGCCTTCCAATAATATAATTCGTGAATACGGGACAATGGTCTTTTTCATGCCCTTGGCCCTTGCACTTCAGACACCAGAATTATGTGCACACCTCTAGTTTAGTCTTTTTGTCTTTCTTCAAGCTCTGTAATTCTAAGCGGAGGCCCGATAACTGAGAGTGAATCTGCTATGCCCCCAAGGTTGCATCCTGAATGGGCGTTGCATGCAACCTCATCTCAATTTCCAGTGCTTCTGCCTAAGTTCCTATCTTCTATTGCAACAGAGCAATCCTCAAGTGGGGCAGAAGCGAAGCTATAAACCATTTGCGATGTTGACCATCTGTGAGTGATCCGAATTGGATCCATCAAGAACTATCAAAGAACCATGATTGTATCAGGTCGGGACAAATCTCTAAAAATTCCAAAATAGCAATCAAAAACACCCTGAACCAGTGGCAATGGTAGCCAGCGTGGAACAACGAGGACCTTGGTCAAAGCGCGCTGACCGAGGCCCATGGAGACTGCGCAGGAGGTCAAAGTAGCCCTTGGGAGCCCCAAATCAAGAAAAAGAGGTGGATTTTGATGTGTGATTAGCGCTTAGTGCTAATCACGCATCACTGGGTGAATAGGGCCAAAATGGAGGAAGCTCGAGCACTCGGACACATGGGGAAATGGAGAACCGCGGGCAAAAATGTGAACAACGCTAAAAGGAAAAAGGCGGGACCCGCACTCTGGAAACCGATAGTATTGATCGGGGTGCCCATAAGTGGTACGAGGTTTTGGATGGCAGCAGAGTGATCCCACTCAATGATCGGTGTGTGGCAAGTGGAGGTGAGAGAAAACTGTTGTTGATCGTGCGCTATCGGTCAAGCAAGTCAACCGCGCAGGACGTGCATATGGCGTCGCATCTAGAGGCCCCAGATCAAATGACTGAGATCAAGCCCAATGGGGGGAAGTGGAATTGACAAAGGAATGAGCCGCGTTTTAGAAGGATTTGGAATCTATTTGACTGCCATGGTGGAGGAAGAATGCATCCATGACGTAACTGAAAAAACGAACCAATGAAGTAGGTTGGCGCCGTTTAGAGGAGGAAATGTGGCCACTCCCTGAGCGTTCATGCTGACGCCGAACAGGGAACTCCAAGCGCAGCTGCAGAAGGTGAATCAACAGGGGTGGAAGAGGAACCGAACAGGCTTGGAACATAATGGCTAAAATCCATGAACAAAGACAAAATACACATTGGAAGTGAGAGTCAGTTAGAGCGAACCCCGAGAGGAGGACTGAACACTGAGAGACAAAAACTAGAGAAGAAGGTAGTAAATAAAAAGAAGAAAGAGATAGAGGGCTAAGCTGACCAGCAGTAGCGTCAAGCACCAGAGGGCTTGAGAAATTCAAGCCATCCCATAGAGGAATCTATCCGGACTAAGCACTACATTTGGCTCTTTCCACTGTAGACCAGAAGGCCATAGATCTGGTAGGAAGAAGAAGAGTATGTGTACTCCAGTGGCTTGTGGAATCCAAGAACCACCCTGCCAAGGAAAACCTGCTTCAAGATAACTCACATTGAGTCCCTGCATTGTAATTCTCTACTTAAAAACACAATAAAACAAGGCCACCAGTGAAAGCTGGACCAGAGATGTAGCAATGGAGAATAGGGTGAACTCCTTATTAAAATTCTTGTGTCTTTGTGTTGCTTACTGTATTTCTTTTTTGCCTTTCCATTTATATGTTTGTGTGTTGGCAATCTAATCGATCTGTTGCTTAAATAACACAGAACACACACTATCACATGAAACTGTAATACCTTTGTTTAATAAATCTTCAAGTGATGTCACTCATAGGGTGAATATCAGATCATTGAGCTACATGTTAGCTTATCGAATCACAAATTTAAACCTTTGATCTAATTCCCAAGGCATCTCATCAACCCTCATCATGATTTCCTTAAATCCAACTACTAACTATTAGTCAGACTTAGGCTTACTAAACGCTTTATTTAAAGCAACCCTAGTCTCTGCTAGCGATGCCAAAGGATTATCATAGCAGTACTTAATATACCAAGTCAGCACGTGATCCTGCATAGTGGTAACCAACTATGCCTTCTTTATATTGTCATCAGTAATTTGTTTCACTATCCACAACATTCACAACAAACCAGAACGGCTTTGTATCTTCACTCCCTATTCCTTTGAAAATCGGCAGCTTCATTATGTTTAACATGTTGAATGGTGGTGGTGGGGTTGGAGGTGTGGGTGAAGGTGTATGCGGTGGAGGTGGAGGTGGAGTGGATGGATGATGTGTCTGTAGAAAACCCTATGTTATCAGTTGGGAAGCACTCTGCGGTGACGTCTATACCACTCCCTCATCATCGCTCGAAGGAGGTGCGATCAACGGGCTATACTCTGGTCCTTATCCTTCATGATTTCTAAAGAATCACCCACTTCACATAGCTCCAAACATCAAGGTAATGGCATAACCCGTTTTTCACATAATAGCATTTTAATCCAGGTATTCCCCTCACGGTCCCTTGAAAAATAATTGCTCTACTTCATTGTAGTTGACTGAGGTATGAACTGTGAATTTTGTAACAAATCCTCCTAGAATTCGATCGCTTTAGTGATCCACAGCCTGTGCAATTTGGATTTCAGAGGCTTCTAATCATCAAACTAATTCAGGAGTCCACACTATAGGATTATCAAGCTTCCACCTTCCTTGGCTCACTGTCAATTTGGCTAACCACTCGTATAATTTGTATAATTCGATTGGGAAGGTGCAGAAGAAGATTTCGTGTATCTCTGCATACAAATATCTATCCAACAGCTGCTCCTTTCACAGGCGTGGATTCCTATTTTCCTATGCCGCAAATTCGTGAATTTTCCGATCCAACCACTTTTCAATTTCTTTCTTGGTCGGATTCCAGTGATGCGACATCACACATATCTTTCAAGCAGATCCAGGTTCTGGCAACAAAACCATTTGTTGGCTTAGGGGGTTCCAACCTAGGTTCAGACTTAGTTGCGCCAACAAACAAATCCCCACAATATTGGCCCTTCTAGAAACAACCCGCATAGCGCATGCTGCAGTATCACCGAAGCAATATGGGGGGATGCAAGAACAAAGTTTTTGCATCCAGATATGAGTGTGATGTCTTTTAGCACCCTAGATTTTCCTTCACACAGATCAGTAAGCCCTTAGGACTCAATATTACAACTGTATTAAGACAAAATTCATACCTTCACAAAGGTCTATGATCAGCCTTTGCGGACCTTTAACAATTGATTTATCCACTTACGCGCATTAGAGAACAATCCTAAATTAGTGTTCGCACAAATCTACTTAAGTGATTTAGTAAACATAACAAAATTCATCAGAGTCTTCGCAAAAGTAATTAACATGCATTGTGTACATCTATTAAGACTTATTCAAGAGAATCGTGCATCATTAAATTATTATTTCATAAACAAATTATCCATTCACAACATATTTCGGAAACAAAAGAAAACATAGATAAACATATATACACATGATTTCTTTGGTAACTTTCTTTATTTATCTTCAATTCAGCTTTACAGACTCAAAACTACCCTGCGCACTTAGATGCAAGGGTCTGCGCACTCAACTGCAGACTCTACCTAGGCCTTTGCACACTTAGCTTCAGAGACTTTCTTCTCTTATATGACCCACTTCTCTGTGCTAATACTTCTCTTCTACTGACCCATTACATCCGAGACATGCTTTAGACTATCTAAGACACACCTATTTATAATTTTTTACATACAATCCCATGGTCCACGGACCGTGGGTGGGTCTCAAAACCGACTCAAACTTTACATAAACAAGGGGCTAAAAACCTTTTTGACTCCTAATCCTCTACGCGCTTCGCATCCACAAATCGTGGAGACTTTACATTATTTACAAAAAATACATCAAAACTTGGGTTATTTTAACCCCAAAACTGACCTAAGGGACCCCATCCTAACATGTACAACTCGAGAAATCATAGAACTGAGAGTACATTGTCCCTGCACTCTAGTATCAACTAGGATTTCCTCTAAACTGTCATGCATGAATTATTTCTGAGTGAAACTTCAGTTAAATGGTATGACATTGAGGATGCACTCGTGCACTGACTCATTACTAAACCACTACTAGTTCCTTCAACAATTAGAACTAGTTTAACTCACTATAACTTAGTCAAACTGAGTTATCTAATTAAAACTCCAAAAAACTCAACCTGGGTACCTAGAATTTAGGGAACACTTTACATGACTCTAGATAAACTTCCAACTCAAATTTCCTAAGCTAACTAAGTCCACTTAACTTAGTTAACTATTACAAGTTTCTATGAGAAAAAAATTACAATTCTAATTCACAATCTAGTTCAAGGACAAATTAAATTGGAATTTCTTGTTGCTATTTTTAACATTCAACATTTTAAAGGAAATGAAAACAAATTGTTTAATAACGACATTGCCAAACTATATGAAAAACCCTCAGCCTCAAATAAAGTATTTCTTATGAAGCATCTATTTAATATGAAGATGTGATAAGGTGGATTTGTTGTTGACCATTTAAATGAATTTAACATGATTAACAATTAGTTAAGTTTTGTAGGGGTAAATTTTGATGATGAAGTTAGGACTCTGTTATTTCTATGCTCATTTCTAGAAAGTTGGAATGGCTTAGTTATGGCTATTAGTAACTTTGTATCTGGATCAAGTACTTTAAATTTTTATGATGTTGTTGGGGTCATCCTTAGTGAGGAAATGTGATGGAAAATCTCCGATGAGACATCATGTAGTGCTTTAACTGCAAAGAAAAGGGGAATAAAAATGAAAAGAGGGAGGAACCTAGGAAATCGCACTAAGTCAAGAAAAGAAAGATCCAAATCTATATCAGGGATAGTGTGCTAGAAATTCGAGAGAAAATGACACCTAAAGAAACACAACAAATCTCGAAAGGGAAAAGAAGGAGATGGACAACAAGATAACAATCATGAAGAAAATGTGAAATATGATGTGTTGCAAGATGTTTTAATTCTTTCATTAGAAAATATTATTGATTCTTAGGTGGTAGATTCAAGGGACTCATTCTATGTCACACCTAATAAGAAACATTTTCATGACTATGTTCAAGGAGAATTTGGACAGGTTATTCTAGGTGATGATAAACCCTATAAAATCATTGGAATGGGTAATGTTTTTATAAAGAAACAAAATGGAAACAAATGGCTATTGAAGTAGGTAAGGAATGTTCCATATGTTAAGAAAAATCTAATTTCAATGGGGAAGTTAGGTAGTGAAGGTTGTGTAACTACATTCACAAACAAAACCTACAAGGTCACTAAAGGATCCCCAGTAATAGCAAAAGGAGAAAAGGATGGTATTTTGTATTTATGTAATGGTATTTATAATTCTATTAATGCATTAACCTCCACAAGAAAATATATGACATTGTGGCATTATAGGCTCAGGCACATTAGTGAGAAGGGGATGCATATTCTTCACTCGAGAAATTTTTAGCCAGGTTTGAAGCATGTTGTTTTAGATTTTTGTGACAATTGTGTTTATGGAAAGTAGAAGAGAGTCAGATTTATCAGAGTTGGGAAAGAAAAGAAGAGTGAAAAATTAGATCTTGTGCATACAGATGTATGGGGGCCTACTCAGTTAACATATCTTGCTGTTTGTCGATATTATGTTACTTTTATTGATGATGCAACTAGGAGAACTTGGATTTATTGTATTTAGAATAAATATGATGTATTTGATACTTCCAAGAAATGGAAATATTTGGTTGAGAATGAGACAAGAAATAAATTGAGTTGTCTCATATCAAAAAATGGAGGCAAATACTACATAAAAGTATTTGATAACTACTGTTCAGAGCATGGAATTCACAGAGAGAAGACAGATCCAGGAAAACCATAGGAAAATGGTATGTCAGAAAGGATGAACAGGACGATCATGGAGTGTGTAAGGTGCATGATATTGCATGCAAGATTTCCCTTACAATTTTGGGTGGATGTTGTAGAAATTGTTTTTTATCTAATAAACAGAGGGCCTTCAAGTTCCTTTGATGGTGGTATTCCAAAGCAGGAATGGATAGGTAAAAAGGTAAACTACTAATTTATAAATGCATTCGGTTGTGAAGTATTTGTCCATGTTAATTAAAAAAATAAAACAAATCTTGAGGAAAAAAAATACACCTTTATTGGATATGGTGTTAATGATTTTGGTTATCATTTATATGACTATGAAAATCACAAAATCATTAGGAGCAGAGATTTCATATTCAATGAAAATCTCTTATATAAGGATTAGATACAGGAAAAGAAACGAGAAAAGGAAAACAAAGAATACACAGTGCTTGATGAGATCACAGAAAAAGTAAAGATGCCTGAAAATTATAATGATCAGCAACCACAACAACAACGGTCACCTCAAACACTTGAAAGTGGTGTCAAAAATTCTACCAGGGTAAGTAGACCCCCTGAACGATATTCTCCTTCATTATATTATGTATTGTTGATTGATTTTAGTGAACCAAGAAGATAAGAAGAAGCAGTGCAGGTAGAAACCAAGAAGAAGTGGGAGCAAGCCATGGAAGAAGAGATGGACTCCTTGTTGCATAACCATTCTCGAGACTTAGTCAAGTTGCTTGCAGGTAAAACAAAATTGTAGAATAAATGGATTTACAGGTTGAAGGAAGAAGATGGAGGAAACCAAAGGTATAATGATAGACTTGTGGTGAAAGGGTTTGCACAAAGGAGAGGTATAGACTTTGATGAAAATTGTTCTCCTATTGTTAAAATGAATTCAATCGTAGCTATTTAAGCCTAGTGGAAGCATAATATTTACATCTTCAGTGGTTAGATGTAAGGAAGACCTTTCTCTATGGAGATAACAGAGTTACCGATCAAACGAGAAAATTATTGATTACCCATTTTTTTGAGGTAGCATAAAAAGAACCTGATTTTAAAAAGTGGTTATTCAGAATAAGCTTTTTCTTCTAGCATATTTTTGGCACTTCAAAGTTTCTTATTTAACATTTTTTTTAAATGTTACTGATTTTCATGTTGATTTTGAGAAGTGTTGATGCACCACCCATTTGTTTAGAGGGCTTACTTTTTGCACTTTAGTTTTTTTATGTATCATGTATGAACATTTGTTTTAAAATGTTAGTGATTCTCATGTTAATTTTGAAAAGTGTTGATGCAACATCAACCCTTTTTGTTTAGAGGGCTTATTTTTTACACTTTAAATTTTCTAATGTATTAAGTGTTGATAAATTTTTTTAAACGCTGATGATTTTTATGTTGGTAATAAAACATAAAAATAAATTAAAGATCATGACAAAAAATAAAAATAAAAACAAAACAAAAAAAACCATAAAACTGTAAAAGGAAAATAAAATTAACTTGTAAAAATAAAAACTTAAAAAAAAAAAAAAAAAAAAAAAAAAAAAAAAAAAAAAAAAAAAAAAATTCTCAAAATAAAAATAATAAATGTTTTTTTTAATATAGAACTTAAAGAATAAATAAATAAATACATCAAAATCAATCTTAAAAAAAAAAAAAATAGCAAAATTTAAAATTTTTGTAATGTGGGATAAAAAGAAGTTCCTCTTTGAAACTTTAGTCACTCCTGTTATCTTATATGGATGTGACGTTTGGGGTTGCAGCATCTCTAGAGAATCCTGGAGAAAGATTGAGCAAATCCAAAAGCGTTTTATAATGTATAACTTGAAAATTAAAAGCAATACACCCTTTCCTATTATCCTTATAGAAGTAGGTCTTTCCCCTATCTAGAGCCTAGCTATGATTAGGCTTTTGTTGTACAAGCACAAGCTCAATAACGTAGGAGATCATAGACTTCCTAAGCTAGCTTTAAATTCCAGCCAAAACCACCTAAGGCTCAAACGGGGGTGGTATAAAGACATGAGGGCCTGGTTAAACCATTGGGAGATTAACGAGAATGATCCATTGGAAAACATTAATAACATTAAAATTATTGTTACTTATAAGTTTAAAGAAAAAATGTGGTGTGAGAAAGATTTAACAGCTAAAAGAAAATTAAGTTATTATAAGAAGGTCATCAACCCCACCCTAGAAGATCAAAAATATCTCTCTATTTTAACTAGCTCAAAGAAGAAAATTAATATAGTGAAGATTAGAATGAACTCTCATGAACTCCATAGTGAAACAGGTCATCGGACAGTTCCTAAAACACCATGGATGGAAAGGATCTGCAATCTCTATGAAAATAGGAACATTGAGGATGAAAACCACTTCCTATTAGAGTTCCCCACGTACAACCACATTAGATCTTAGCTTCATAATCTTTGTCACAATACTGACCTTCCTAGCCTTTTACGATGTCAAAATTATAGTGAGCTCGGGAGGCTTCTCTCCAAGCTTTTTGAGCATAGGAATAAAACCTTAAATCAAACTAAATAATTTGTTTCTTTAGGTCCGATAGACCAAAGATTGTTCCCAGTGGACGTTAACCAACACCAACACCATCATCATCATCATCATA
>APFE031127973.1:0-35435 GCA_000404065.3 Pinus taeda | reverse complement strand
ACCCACTTTGGTTTTGAACCTGTGACCTCTTAGGAGGAAACACATGCTCTTAACCATTAGGCCCACTCACGCTGTTAAACTAAAAAAATATGTAGAAGTAATAAGTTAGGAGAGCATTTTTTTGATTGATGGTGTACTTCGTTAGCATTGATAGGATTCTGGGAATGACATTTTTTTGCATAATCTTTAATTTGTTCATTAATTTCAATTTATTAAATTCAAAAGAAATATTAATTTTTATTATTATTATTATTATAAAACAATTTGGCAAATTTCCAAAATCTTAAAATTATTTAAAAAATAATATTTACACAAATTTCCAAAAAAATAAATGTTTTTATGCGGTATCAAAAACTCCAAAATCACATATAAATTCATTTGTTTTGTAAAATTGTTCACTTATCATAGTGTTTCATATCCAGTGACTTCAGCACATTATATAAAAAAGACATTATATTTAATAAATTGTTATTAATATGGTAAACTTAAAACAAATATAAATTACTAGAAATTAAATGGTAATAATTTTTTTAAATAATATTAACACATCGCTGAAAATTGTCAGAATTTAAAGGCTTTTCATAAAGGTGATATTTTATCTTTAATGTCATCCTCGGAATTTTAAGGCTTTTGAGAGACATGATATTTTATCTTTAAAGCCATGCCTAAAAATCATTGGAATTTTAAGGTTTTTCAAAGTCATGATATTTTATCTTTAACGCCATTATTAAAAAATGTTGACAATTTACCCCAAAAGTACAAAAAAAAGACGTTATTCCAACATCAACACTTTTCATTTTTAGAGTGTTTTTTGCACAAAAAAAATGGCTTTTACTTCCATTTTTTAATAAATATTGAAAATTTACCCCAAAAAAAGTTATTCAAGCATCAACACTTTTCGTTTTTAGGTTGTTTTTTCATTGTTTTTTGGGTTTTTTTGTTAGAGTTCTCATTTTGAGATAATAGTTCTCGTTTGATTGGTAATTTTGTTAGATTTGGAGGAAGAAATACATATGCAGTAGCCAAAAGGGTATAAAGTCAAACGGAGGGAGAAATTAGTGTGCAAGTTTAAGAAGTTATATGGCTTAAAACAAGCTCCAAGACAATGGTATTTAAAATTTGAAAACTTTATGTTTGAACAAGGTTATATTAGATTTCACTCTAACCATTGTGTTTATCTTAAAAATAAAAATGATGGAAACTATATTATATTTCTATTGTATGTAGATGACATGCTTGTTGCGGGGTCTAACATGCAGGAAATAAATGTGCTAAAAAAATGGCAAATTCATTTGCAATGAAGGATTTAGGTGCTATGAAACAAAGCTTTGGTATGAAAATAACTAGAGACACAAAAATCACAAATTAACATTGTCTTAGGGTGAGTACATAGAAAAGGTGTTAGAAAGATATAATATGCAAAATGCAAAACCAGTGAGTACACCTTTGGCTATCCATTTCAAACTAAGGAGTTGTGTCCCAATACCCAGGAAGAAATGGATTTTATGTGTAAAGTTAGATATTCATAAGAAGTTGGAAGCTTAATGTATGCAATGGTCTACACGGGGCCTCATATTGCACATGCAATGGGAGTTGTAAGAAACTATATGAGCAATCCAGGAAAAGAATATTGGATGGCAGTGAAGTGGATTCTCAGGTATTTCAAATATACTACAAATAAATCATTATGCTTTGGTGGTTCAAACTTTACTCTGCGGGGATATGTTGATGCAGATATGGCAGGTGATAGAGATAACATGAGGAGAACCATAGGGTATGTGTTTACTATAGGTCCAATTACTGTCAGTTGGGTTTCTAAATTTCAAAACACTGTTGTACTTTCAACAACGGAAGGAGAGTATGTTGCTTCTATAGAGGTTAGTAAAGAAATGCTTTGGTTATAAAGGTTTATGGATGAACTAGGCAAGAAGTAGGAGATGGGAAGGTTATATAGTGACAACTAGAGTTTCATTCATCTTGCAAAGAACTCAGTTTTTCATTCCAAGACTAAACATATATAGTTTAAGTACCATTTCATATGGCCAGTGTTGGAATATGGATAGTTAAAGTTGGAAAAGATACACACTAAACAAAATCCTGCAGATATGTTAACAAAAATTGTAACGAGGGAGAAACTAAGATTCTGCCCAATTTCAATGGGTCTTCAAGTATGATGGGGAAGATGAGAAACAACTAGGTCCAAGTTGAGCCATTGTCCAACAAATGAAGTAATGATGGAGTTTATATAATCAGTTTCCAAGTGTGAGATTATTGGGTCTGAAGTTTGATTATCTTCCTGATTCAAAGGTCTCAACCGCGTTGAACCCCACTTCCTAAAGAGGGAGGCAATTCCACCAATATGATAGCCATCAAGGGGGTCTAGGGAGGTGATGACTACTTTTAATGAGTGACCCCTTGGCAGGGGTTCGAGGGAAGCACCCCTGAAACTAAAAATAGATGAAATTTTGCCTTCTAAAATATTGTAATTTCGTAGTCTTGGTTGCTCAGTAGGCGGATGAACTAACGGTATAAGTTATGTTAATTTAGGGTTTTTTTCCCTAGAAGGAAACCCTTGGTTTATATGAGGGAATTGCATTACAGTTGTGTACTATTATTCTGAGCAAGGAGGAAATTATAGTAGATCCGATGTAAGTTATATATCTTCATTTTGTTGGATAACATAAATGGAAGGATTAGTTGTTTATCCATAGGTGTAGCCTAAATTGGGTGAACCACGTATATGTGTGTCTCGCTTGCTTTATGTGTTTTTGTATTTGTGTTTCCGCAATATATTATGTATTTCACTGCTCCATTAAAATAGTCGTTAAAGATCAAGTCAAAAAAAATAAGTAAGAAAATAATTAGTAAAATATTAATTAATTATTATTTAAATTTATTGTAAGAATATTTAAAAAAAATAAATAAATATTTAATTTAAATATTTACATAAATTAATGGTAGTTTGACATTTTTAATTCTCTTTTCACTCTTGTAACATCAAGAACTTCCTTCCTGGTAGCATTATAAAGCAAGTGTATATTGTACCAACCAATATTCCATCAAAGTCTTTAACGGAAAGAACCCTGAAGAGCAGCCGGAGCTGGTTGCTCCAAATTTATCATAAACGGTTCCTTACTAATTTTCAGTATCTAGCGATAACAATAGGAATAGTGAGAAATGAACCACAAGTATGCCCTAAGAGAATGGTCCATCGAATCCTCCGGTAACAAAAACTCTTCGAATGTTGTGTGATCCACTTGCAAGTCTTTACATCTCGCTCCATACTCCATAATGGAAGTGTCGGGTACGATTTAATTAAAAACAAAAAAAAACAAACATCACCTATTTTAAGGAAATTTAATTTTAATGTACCAAACAACTACTTTACGTTACCTGTCTCATATGTAGTCGGATTGTCTGTTGGGTCTAGTGAGCTTACGGGACAACCGTATTATCGTTGGCCAAGTCTTTCGGATAATGTGATCGATGTGGCTAGAAAAACCTGGCAAGTCTGCCGACCAATAGCCTATATTTGGTGGGGAAAAACATGTCTCACAATTATTTAAATCGTAGTTATGCATGGGAAGAACATGTCTCATAATCCTAGTTTTAATAATGTGAAATTGTAGCTAAATTCCATAGGTTGCATCTAGCTAGAAAATAATGGACAAAACTTGTAAGAAAGGAATTTGATAAATAAAATAATTAATGAATTTTATTGATGTACAAAAACTAAAAATTATAAGAGAATACAATTCAATGAATATATTTTACATTGCTCAACTAATAAAGTAGTGAGCCTAATAGCGAATTTAGAGAGACGTGAATATGGAGTAAAGAAAATTGACACCTAGTTCTAGTTAACTAGACATGTAGTGATCAGCTAACTATTTCATCCAAGTGGAGATAGTCCTAGTTAACTGAAGTGAAGTTAAGTGTATGTTATCTCTAATACCCCCTCTAAAGCACTAGTAGAGAAAACAAAATGAATGGGCCCCAACAAGAAGCCATGTAAAGTACCCACTTTACAATGCATCTAGGTAACATAGAACAACTACAAGAAAAGGAAAAATGAAAGACCACATAGAAACAAGACCCCCCTCCCTCCCCCCACAAATACATTACTGAAAATGAAATATAACTGTTATGAAATTATATTCTTCACCCCAAGGAGGTTTTCCAAAAATTGAAACTTTTTCTCAGTGAAAGTCTTCATGAAGATGTTAGGACTCTATTTAAAAGTGGGATTGTACTACAAGTTGATGATATCATCATGTACCAATTCTCAAATGTAGTGCATATGAATCTCAATGTGTTTTTTTCATTGTGCTACACTCGAACTCTACAAAACTTTAGTGTCCTTTGGTTGTTGCACCAAATGATATTCAAATGATGAAATATGATACCGAGCTCAATGAGAAAGTTCTACAATCAAATGGTTTGAATGGAAATGTTGACTGCATATATTTATTCATCCTTTGCTGATGATAAAGAAATCATGGATATCGTTTTGCTAGACCAACAAATGGGGTCGAAACCCAAATAGAGAACATATCCTAAAATGGACTTGCGATGAATGTTATCACCAACCCAATGTGAATTAGTGTGGTTGATAAGATCCAAAGTACATCCTACTGCATAATGAATCCCATAGTTGATGGTTCCCTGAACATATATGAGTATGTGCTTGGAAGATTTATAATGCAACTCATGTGGCTGTTGCTTGTATTTGGAAATTGTGCCCACTGCATATGAGAGATCTGGATGAGAGAGAGTGAGATAGAGGAGACTCCCCACAAGTTATTTGTAAATAGTGAAATCAACCAACGATGTATCATTTCCATCCTCAAGGTGTACCCACGATAATAAATGTGTAGTTGTTGGCTTGCAGTCAATCATGTGAAAGAAAACTATTCTAGTCAATTTCTATTCCAAGGAAAAAGTGTAACGAACCCATATATGTGATGGAAATCCTATAATTAAAAGAAATTTTCATTATAGCAATGGTTGGGACTAAACTCTTCATGATTAGTATATCATCTACATAGAGCAGCACTATAAGAAACATAGAGTTAGATGTTCTTAGCATATAAGAATTTGGTCTATATTTACATCAAGTGAAATGTTGAAAGAGTTAATAGGAATTCATTTTAGCATAACATTACAATGTTTGTGGTAGATATTAAAGACTCATCTCAAGCCACTTTTTTTACTGAGTCAAGTCGAGGACAACACTTCGATAGGATATTAAGTTGTCACAATGGCTCTTTTTATCACAACAATTCCAATATGTATGGCAAGATTTCTAATATCGATACTACAATCAACAATGTCTAACTAAATATTGATTGACAATGGATTGAGCACAAGAAATTACACTATAATGCTATGTATATTCTTAGGTGTGAAGATACCTAACCCAGGCATAGATATAACTGAGGATAAATTCTGTGCAAAAGTAGAGAAAAGAACTTACACAATCTTCCTATATTGATACCATCACCCACCTTTTTAGAATAACGACGCATGTCATTGATTTTTAATAGTAGAGATGATCAAGTTTGATGGTTTTGATCCCTCTAAATGGTTTACATAAATGGAATGTTATTTCTTTCTCCATAGAAATATTGATAACCTAATGGAGCTTAGCGTGAGAGTTTGGGATATTTAATATTGGTTATGGTGGAAATGGTGGAAATGGTACAACAATTCTTATGGTGACTACATTTCCTAGCTTCACTTTCTGAAAGACATTTATGCTCATTTTGAATTAGCCATTCACTATTTGGGGTGATGGAAAAAATTATACCAAATAGATATAGTCATAATCTTTAAAGAGAGCTTTGAGTAGTTGTAAATTCATGCAAAGGGATAATCTAATTCTTTTTTTAAAGAATGTTTCATCACTGGCCTCTAGGAGGAAATTTGAAAACACGTTATAATGCAATGTTGAGCTACTTGGTTGCAATCCTATTATTGAGCTAAAGAGATCGATGTGATGACCAATTCCCAATAAAAAGGACTTCCATTCACTCCTCATACTCATCCTCCACTAGTAAATCCTAACAACCTTCCAACTCTCCCCCCTTGAGAATTTAAAAGTTTTCTTTGAATTAAATGACCAATTGCCAACACCTTTGACTTTACTATAAATGTGATGAGTATATTTCAAAGGGTGAAAATGTAAATAAAATGAATGACTTCATATTGATGAACCACTACAAGATAGCTCAGAAGATATCCTAGTCAAAATCGCTCCTAAATATAATTTTGGAGACATAACACCTCCCTCTCAGTATGTAACAACCTTATCAACCTTTTATGAAGAACCTCAAATATCTATTTGTGCTTTATATATTTTTTTGTACTATAAACTATGAACGTTATTAGCTACATCAAAACTCTAAGGTAATTGTGTTTATTGATAGTGGTAGCTTAAATAATCTCATTCATGTGAGAGTGATAAAAGTCGTAGATTGTTATGTCTCTACCATACCCATTTTTAAAATTATCATAACTAATAGGGGTATGATGAAATGTGGAGGTTGATGTGGAAATATGATATTTCATATGGGAAAATACCATCTCAAAATTCATATGTTTCCTTTTAGTGGATGATATATAGTCCTCGATCCAAAATGGTTATGTAGTTTGGGACAATTCACTATGAATTTCAAGGATTTACATATGAACTTCATTAAGGAAGAGAAGCAACATACAATTAAGGGGCTTCACTATGGTTCCTTGAAATTTCTCACTTTAATCGCATGAAGAAATTATTGACGAAAGGTTTCCTAGGCATTATTGAACAATTTTATGCAATACGAGTGGTGGACAGCCCTCAAGAGTAGATTCACCCTAATTTGTGGTGGCCTTATATAAACATCAATAAGTGTATAATACACCTTATGTTACCAAGTCTCATTAGGTGTGTCAAACATAAAGAATAATTTTTTTCAGGAATGGGACCCTATGCTAAAGCAAGATTTGCGAGAGAGTGGATTTCCCAAATGAGAGAAAAACGAATTCAAGTGTTAAAATATCTACGTGGAAGAGTTGAATATGTGTTAAATGAAAATTTCTCTTAGGCCATTAAGGAGTAATTATTTCCTCCTATTGATCTTGGTCCATCCAATGAAGACAAAACCACATAGGGAAAGGGTAAATTTATGGAACTGAGAGCAGATTCTCCTGGGTCTTCAACTTACTAATGAAATATTGTCCCTAAACATTATGGGGCTCGAATCTCCCCATAAAATCAAATCCCTAAACTATAGTATAATACTTAAGGACCCTTACCTTAATATATTGCAAAAAACCATGCTCACAAAGGAGAAAGTTTGTGATGTACTACTAAAACTGCGTCCCTCATGGATTACTTGTGCCACTGCTACCTTTGATATATATGGTGGACTTGCTATCATGTAGAATCCTAAAAGATGTACTTTCAAAGTCTATAAGACCTAGATGTAGGCATCATATTATCGGGATATTGTATTGTAACAAGTTTTAGGGTCTAAATCTTGAACATTTATGCCCCTTACAGAAACTACGAAATCCTTTTGGGATAGAATTGATGGAAGTGGAATTTTGTATATACGACACACTATTGTTGGTGGGGACCTAAATTTAATCATGAAATCTATAGAATGATGGGGTCAAAAGGTCACGATTGACCCTCTTGCCGATTATTTTAGGGAATTTTTTAATCGAAATTTGCTTATGGATATTATCCCAAGCCTTATTTACCCAACTTGGAGAAACAAGTTATCTTATGAAGAAGTTATTACCAAATGACTTGACAAGTTTTTGGCCTTATATTATCTATATTCGAGAATGGAGAATCTTGAAGCCTCGACCTTCTATTTTGAAGCTTCTGATCATAACGTTATATTGCTGCAGTGGAGGAGGGCAGTAAATGTTACCTCCCTACCCTTCAAGTTTAATCACACACAGATTAATGATATGGAGTTTAGGGAATTTGTAAAACAATCCTGGAATCAACTGATCTCTCAAAAAATATAATTTCGGTGGAAATAATAATTCTATATCCCAAGAGGCTTAAGCAAAAGGTATGGTCCTGGATTAGAATGCATAAGGAAGAACAAATTAGGGATTTGTGTGAGATAGAAAAGGAAATAGAAACATACATGGAACCCTCAAACTTTTTTCTTTTTTTCTCAAAACACCTCAAGAAGGTGGTAATGGAGGTGGTACAAAGAAATAATAAAACCCTTATGGCCGAGGAGGAGGAGTGGAATCTAAAGAACAGGTTAGCTTGGATAAAAGGGGGTGACAAAAACACCATATTTTTTCACAAGGTAGAATCAAAACAAAAGGCTATGAATTTTGTATGGCACTTTTGAAATGAGGAGGGAAATGTTCTTACATCACTTAAAGAAATCAAGGAAGAAGCCTTTAGATATTTTAAAAAGAAATACAAAGAGTTGGGGGAGGATAACATTGTGGAAAAAATGAAAATGGCAAGCTTATTTTCTCATATTATCAACGATGAAGATATCAGCCTCATGGATTTCCCTGCTAGATAGGAAGAAAGTTAACACCCTATGAAAGAGATGACTAAAGATAAGAGTCTGAGACCATATGGGTGGCTTGTGGAATTATTCATTTCCTTCGTTGACTTTATGGGCCCTGAGCTACTCCAAATGGTGGAAGAATATTGTTGTATCGATGTCATATCACGTGTTCCACAAATCGCTTACTCTAAGAGGAATAGTTAACTGCAATTGGCTGATATGTAAAGTATATAAAAAACTATTCTTGTGGGACCACAGATGGCTTACTCTAAGAGGTAGAGTGATAATGATAAAAGGGGTCCTGTAAGGATTTCAGTATAATGGATGCATTTGTTTCTTCTCTCCTCGGTTGTCATACAAAAAATTGATGTCATCATCACAAAATTCTTCTAGTACGGAGTTGGAAATGACAAAATGTCCATCTTTGCAGGCTTAGTTCTCTTACTAAACCCATTGAGTCGATTGGATGGGGAATACGATACACTAAGCAATTTAATTTGGTCCTCCTCTATACAAATCTATGGTAGGTTTTTAACCACTCAGGCATTTGGAACAATATGGTATATGGGAAGTATCTCTGACATCTAAGTCTAGATGAATGGGTAGAAATTGGGGCTCCTAATAACATAAGTCAATCCTATATCTGGAGAAGTATGATTTGAACAAAGAATTGGTTATGTGGAAACCTATGCTGGAAAGTTGGAGATGGAAGGAAAATCCTCATTGGACTAGATGCGATTAAGGGTCTAAATGGGGATCATAACCTCTCCCCCAAAAATCATTATCTATCTAAATCATATGGGTGCCCTCTATCTTGCTAGTTTATAGAATCATGGCCTATTTGATACATCTTCCCATTCTTGGCCACACTCGTGGGAGTTTGGTGTCTCCGCTAAATTTGAATTTGAGTGGGAATCTAACAAGCATAAATTGTGTGTATCAGGGATTACCTTATCAAACATGCCAGATAGGCTTGCATGGGGTGGTAGAAATGTTAATGGTAAGATATCTTTTAAATAATTCTATCTCCATATTTCTAGAACCCCCCAGACTAGCCCTTTCAAGGATTGGACTATCCCTATGTAGACATGGGAAGCACCTTTGAAACTTAAATCCTTCTCGTGGTTGACCCTCTTCAACCACATCCTCACCTAGGAAACCTTAATGAAAAGGGGCCTTAATGGTCTAGGTAGATGTCAACTGTGTTGGGCTTCCATTGAAGAATGTGTACAGATGTTCCTGAATTTCCCTTTCACTAGATATATTTGGGGAGAGTATCTGATATGATGCAGACTATCATGGATAGGGCTTGGCCTTCCATAATTTCTTGTCCGAGGTACTAGTCAATGAATCATAAACCCTATAGAGTAGTCCCTTTGTATGTGTTTTGGGGAACTTGGAAAACCAGAAATGCATCTATTTTCGAGAGCATAATTCCAGAGGTTTCCTCCACATGTCTTAAAATTATTGGACATTTCCTTAAGACTGGCCCTTGGGTCCCTAAGACTACCCAACACCTTGTATCTTTAAAGGAATTGGGAGAATCATATCCTTTAGGATTCTTTGATGGAGCCTCGAATAGAAGCAGTTGTGGTTATGGAGCACTCATCAAGCTATTCCTTGAATGTTAATACTGCTTCTATTAGCATGGTGGTGAGGGGACAAATTGTCGGGATGAGGTTGTTGCTCTGTGGGAGATCCTACAATGCACGAAATGGCTCGCTATTAACTCTATAAAGATTGTTGGGGACTCCAAAACTATAATAGAATGGGTGTAGGGAAATAACTCCCTTGATGTCCATCCCCTACATCATTGTATGGACAACATTCAACATCTCATTCCGTCTTTCGATGATATCCCTTTCGTTCATGTGTACTATAAACAAAACATGGTGGTGGATACCCTGTCCAAACGTGGGGTTCCCCTGTGTCTTGGGAGGATTTTTTTTTTTTTATTTTGCTTGAAGGCTCTATTTGTGAATCAATCTCCTTCGGTCTCTAATTCAGATGTCTCTTTTAAAACGGTTGTTTTTTGGCCCTTTGCCAGTGAAGCATTGCTATTCCTTTTTTCCTTCCCTCTAGATGGTTTTCAGATAAGATTTTGTTACACTTAATGCTATGCGGAGTACTCTCTAGTTTGTTTTTGGTTTTGTGTTTTATGTTTTTTTCTTTTGAAAAAAAAAACAAAAAAACAAACAAAAAACTACACTAAATCTATAAAAACATAAGACTAATAACTATAATAATATTGATTAATAATATGGTGATATATCCCTAAATGTGGGTGACCATTAATGCATTAATGGTGAGGAGACGGGATGACGGCAGATGGGTTGGCCACTTCGCCCTCAGCAATCCTCCCAAGACCATAGTCAATAATCCCCAGGGCACCTTGCAGGCAGCATTAAATGCCCACTACAGTTGAGGCAAAGCCATACCCGATTTAAACATGGCGCTCGCTCACAATTCTGGCATTCTTCCCCCGTTCCATTACGCTTGCCCTCCGCAAGCAGCAGAGCCAACTGAGAGAACTAGCACAGGGCGACGCTGCTAGATTGTCTGTTGCCTTGATTCAGGAAATAATTACCATCATTCGAAAACAATTCTCTACAATTCGGCACCTGTTCTCCAGCGTTGTGCTTCCTCTGCACAAAATTCCCCTGTCTACTCCCCTTCTGCTTACCCTGACTCATTCTTTACCCCTCTTTCCACCACTGTTCGCCACCATATGCGTAGCAGACATGGCAGTACACGAGGTGTTAGCTCTCGGTCTCAAGCTCGACATAGAAGTATTTCGCATTCCCAAACTTCCTCGGCGGAAAATACCCACTATCCAAACACCAGAAGCGGCCGGGGAAGATCAAGCCTCCACTGCTCTGGTCACGATGAGGCGGCTATGTGCACCGCTCCCTTCCCTCTGCCCTTACACCAAGTCCCCCATACCATGCAATTCCAATTCCGCAACTCTCTGAACTGTCTAGTCATCGTCGCCACCATTTCCATCTCCATTACTGAAGAAGCTGAGTAGAACATCCCTATGACAATTTCCATGGAGGAGACGTGCAGAGCTGGTCCAAGTCGAAACAGAGGCAACGACGAAGAACAAGGTGGTAATGGTGGTTGGAACAGACGGCATGGGAAGGCTATTGTTGGCAGCTCGCATGAGGACTTGGGCCTGCAGAGTGACACACAGGCTGTGGAAAGACGCATGGCGGACACGTTGGTCCCGCAGCTGGAAGCCGGCAGCAAGGAAGGTGCTCAGGAGGCAGTGGGCCATGCTGAGTCAGACAATCCAGATGACTGGGACTGCCTGATTGTGGAGGACCCTGCCACGAAGGAATTCATTGCACGCATCACATCTATCAGGTGGCACTTCACTTAGTTCTTGGTCTATTCTGTCTTGTTTTTTTTCCAGGTTGGTGGTCCAATGCAAACGCACTGCGGGTTTCTGGGTGGGTTGTTGGTTTCTGGGTGGGGTTGTTGGGTTTGCAATGCTATTTTCTTGGTTGCCTTCAGAAAACTGTGGATATATCTGATGTTTTTTTGTATCTCTCTCTCTCTTTCAGACTGGTTTCCCCTCTGTTGGGGTAGTCTCAGATTTTGTTAATGGCAGCATGCTGATGTAGGCCGAGTCCCTTTCCGGCCAAGACACTTTGTAAATACCTTTTTATTTTTTCAATATATTACTTTTACTTAGAAAAAAAAAATAATATGGTGATATATAATGATTTCAATACAATAGAAATTTATATAAATTAAATGTAGTAATCTAATTATTCTATGTTTTTCTAGAGATATTCTTAAGTTAATTCTGCGTAAAATCTAACAGAGATTTTATAGAATCACAAAGTTGAATTGTGAAATCTGTACAATCCAAGTATCCTAGAAATTTTGGAAAGTACCAAATCTATTTATATATTCAAAACACATTTTAAATAACAAAAAACAACAATTTTACTCAAAAATATATTCCCAAATTCTAACTAAAACCAAAACAATAAAAAAATTAAATAAAATACATTTAAATTACAAAATATAAATACTTTTAATAATTTTTTAGGTTCAACTAACGATACATCAAATTTTAAGATATAGCCTCCCTTCTCCTATATAAAATTCACCTCCTTTTTCTCAATAATAACTTCAAGTGGGCAGTAAGACAAACATTACAAACACTTTTTCAATATAATAAGGCGTTAACACCAATACTACAAACATTTGTGCAGGGATTTTAACATTTGGGACAAATATATAAAGTTGAAGGGTTATTGGCGTATCTAATTCATGACGAAATTTATCGTTTACTTGCGCTTAAAAGTTAAAGCGATAAAGTTGGAGATATATTATATTTGATATGACAATGCCGAATTAAAACATGATAAGGATTTTTCAATTGGCAAATAGCTTTTCGATCTTCCAGTCTTATTCTTCAGTTTTAAGTGGGAATTTGCCTTTTTTAATGTCGTAAACTATACAAAAAAAATTCTATTATTTTCCCTGCAAATTTGTTATCTCTGAAATGAAGTGAATATTCGAAATTTCTTTAACCCACCAAGTGACATCAAAACTGTGACAGTCAATATTTTTAAGGAAAAAGTTTTAGCAAAAAAAATTTAATATGTATTTTTTAATTATATTTATATGCAAAATGTGTATTTTTGTAGAGTGTTTAGAATTATTATTTTTAGTGACAATAATATAATAAAAAAAACTTATTAATAGCTAATCGATTCATACTTCTAATAATTAATCACTAGCATCTCTTTTATTCAAATATGGTAATAAATATAACTAAATTAACTTACAAATTAATTAACTATTTTTTTTCCTTTTCCTATCTCTTGGTCTTGTTGCCGAGTCAAACATAGTCGTTTCTTAGTAGACGTTGGTCCACTCTAGTTGCGCAGTGAAATGTAGTTGTTTCTTAGTCAAATATAGTTGTTGGATGATTTGCTCTCTCTATCTAACATGTAGTCATGATCAACTTGTCCTTACGATGAACCACACTCATTGGTTCAAAACGCGTTGACAAATGAATTATGATCTGATTTTCGCTGAAAACTCTTCTCAATAAACATATTTTTAGCAAAAAGGTCCAATATGTATTTTTTAATTATATCTATATGCAAAATGTGTATTTTTTGTAGAGTACTTAGAATTATTATTTTTAGTGACAATTATTTTATATCTATTGGAGTATGATTAACGAGATTAAAAATAAAAATAAATAATATAAATAAATAAAAAAAATTTAAAATATTAATTTTATTATTTTTGATAAACTTTGCAAAAAGAAAATTGAATTCCATTAAAATACATTGCAAAGAAATACAAAAAACACAAGTTTGGAAAACCCTTGAAAGACATCTTAGGACAAAAAAAACAAAAAGAAGAATAAGGCAACTTGAAAAATGGTTAATTAACCAACATTCAACAAAAAAAAAATCTGCATACCACTTAAGACATAAGAAAATTTAAAGTGTTTTTAAAAAAATCATGAACATTTAAAAAAAATATATCCTTACTTAATATATCAAAAAATTTGAAGTGTCGAAAATAAACCCAAAAAAAAAGAGTTGATATTGCATCAACACTTTTCAAAATTGGCATGAAATTTATTAATAGCAAAAAAATGTGCATAAATAAAATTTAAAGTCTCAAAAATATGTTCCAAAAAAAAGTGTATTCTCAATCCACACTTTTCAAAATCAAAGGATTTTTTGCTACTACCTCTAAAAAATTGACAACTTAATCAAGTTCTGATTTGATTGTAACAATGTTAGAGGAAGAAAGAAGAAAGGGATTATTCGGGTTGGATCTAAATAAATAGAGAACGAAAAACACTATAGATGCCCAATATGGTGAACCATAAATCAAAACACTATGGATGCCCAATATGCTGAACCATAAATCAATGAACTCTTTGCTAGTAAGACATTATGAAGTAGTTTTTAATTACTAGTATTTTTCCATTTCCATACAATTAATAGCATAATTGGATATCATTGTCATTGGTGCAACACCATTTTCTAAAAGATATATGGATGAAACTGTGTATAGGATTAATACATTGTCCAACGTTTAGGGTGGATACTCCACCCATTATTAGAAACCAAAAAATATTAAATAATAACATGTGAATGATGGTTAGAGAAATAATAAAAATCCAAAATATCGTTAAAATCATGTCAAAAAATTATTAATAAAATTAATTAATAAATAAGTAATTAACAACATAATAATAATAATTTTTTATTTAAAAATATTTTAATCAAGCATAAAATATTTTTAATTTAAATATTTACATAATTAACGTAGCCTGACATTTTTAATTCTCTTTTCACTTTTGTAACACCAACAACTTCCTTCGTGGAACAATTGTAAAGCAATTGTTTATTGTACCAACCAGCATTCCGTGAAAGTCTTCCACTGAAAGAAAGCTAAAGAGCACCCCAATTTGGTTGCTCCAATTTTATCATAAACGGTCCCTTACTAATTGTCAATATCGAGCGATACCGATAACAATAGTGAGAAATGAACCACAAGTATGCCATATGAGCAGATTTCTTCTCCCACGGTTGATCGAATCCTCCAACAAGAAAAGGGAGTTGTCTATAATGTGACTTTTTGGAGATTTCGGTGACGGAATCCGGTGGAGGAAATTGAGGTTAAATCTTGATTTGTTGCAGTTAAAATGGTTTTTTAACTGCATATTTGGATTCAGCACCCTGAAAAACCCCTGGGGCACTTTGATTGTGCAGAAACTAGCTATCAAACTTGTGATTCCAATAAATTGCTGCCGGATTTTGACCGGAAAAACTCACCATAAAAGCTTCCAAAAAGTCTCATTATAGACCACTGCCAAAAAAAACTGTTCCAAAGTCCTAGGATCCACTTGCAAGCCTTTATAACTCTCTCCGTAAGGAAAAGTCAAGTACGATTTAATTAAAAAACAAACAAACAAACAAACAAACAAAACATGTTTCATGGAAATTGAATTTTAATACCAAATAGCTACTTTACATTCCCCGTCCCGCATGTAGTGGGATTTTCCGTTGGATCGAGTGAGATTAGGGGACCACCGTAGTATCGTTGGCCAAGTATTTTGGATAACATGGTCGATGTGGCTAGCAAAACCTAGCAAGTTTGCATACCACTAGCCTGCAGTCACTCGGGAAAATACACGTCTCACAATTCTTTAAATCATAGTTGTTGGTGGGCAGAACGTGTCTCATAATTCTAGTTTAAATAGTGTGAAATTGTAGCTAAAATTGCATATGTTGGATCTGGCTATAAAATAATGGACAAAACTTGCGAGAAACAAAATTTATAAAGAAAATAATTAATGAATTATATTCATGCACAAGAAATAAAAATTACAAGAGAATACAATTCAATGAATATATTCTATAGTGTTTAACTAATGAAGTAGTGAGTTTAGTAGTGAATTTAGAGATATGTGAATATGGAGTAAAGAAAACTAACACCTAGTTCTAGTTAACTAGCCATATAGTCATTAGTGAACTATCTCATGCAAGTGGAGATAGTCCTAGATAATTGAAGTGTAGTTAAGTGTATGTTATCTCTAATACCCCCTCTAAAGCACTAGTAGAGAGAACAAAATGAATGGGTCCCAACAAGAAGTCATGTAAAGTACCCTTTTACAATGCATCTAAGTAACATAGAACAACTAAAACAAGAGGGAAAAGGGAAGACCACATAGAAACAAGACCCCCCCCTCAGAATACATTACTGAAAATGAAATATAAATGTTAGGAAATTATATTCTTCACCCCAAGGCAGTTTCACAGAAAGTGAAACTTTTTCTCTGTGAAAGTCTTCATGAAGATATCAAGACTCTATTTAAAAGTGGGATAGTATTGCAAGTTGATGATCTCATCATGTACCAATTCTCAGATGTAGTGCATGTGTTTCTCAATATATTTTTTTCAATGTGCTGCACTGGAACTCTGCAAAAATTTAATGTTCTTTGATTTTTGCACCAAATGATAGTTAGATGATGAAATATAATACCAAACTCAATGATGAAGTTCTACAACCAAATGGTTTGAATGGAAATGTTGACTGCACCTCTGTATTCGACCTTTGTTGATGATAAAGAAATCCTAGATTGCTTTTTACTAGATCGACAAATGGGCTCAGAACCCAAATTGAGAACATATCCTGAAGTGGACTTGCGATCAATGTTATCACCAACCCAATTTGACTTAGTGTGGTTTATGAGATCCAAAGTACATCTTATTGCATAATGAATCCCATAGTTGATGGTTCCCTTAACATATTTGAGTTTGCACTTGGAAGCTTTCTAATGCATCTCATGTGGCTATTGCGTGTATTTGGAAATTATGCGTAAGGAATACAAGAGATTTGGATGAGAGTGAGTGAGATAGAGGAGACTCCCCACAATCTATCTATGCATGATGCAATCAACCAATGATGTATCATTTCCACCCTCAAGGTGTACCCCCAATAACAAAGGTGTAGTTTTTGGCTTGCAGTCGATCATGTGAAAGAAAACTAAAAGATCCCTTGCATACTTGGACTGAGAAATTTTGAGCATTGAATCATTCTAGTTTATTTCTAGTCCAAGGAAAAAGTGTAACAAACCCGTATTTTTCATGGCAATCCTATAATGCAAAGCAATTTTCATTGTAGCAATGGCTAAGAATAAACTCTCCTTGATTAGTAGCTCATCTACATAGAGAACTATGAGCAATAGAGAGTTAGATTTCCTTAGCATATAAGCATTTGGATCAAATTTACATCAAATGAAATGTTGAAAGAGTTAATAGGAATTCATTTTAGTATAACATTACAGTGTTTGTGGTATATATTAAAGCCTCATCTCAAGCCACTTGTTTTATTAAGTGAAGGATAACACTTTGATAGGATATTAAGTGGTGAAAACAACTCTTTTTATCACAATATGTCCACCATGAGTACTTGCAAAGTAACTAATAAAATCATAATTCCAAGATGTATACCAATATTTCTAAGAATGATATTACAAAAAAAAAATATCTAACTAAAGATTGATTAACAATGGATTGAGCACAAGCAATTACACTATAATGCTATGTATATTCTTAGGTGTGAAGATACCTAACCCAACCATAGATCTAATTGAGGCTAAATTTTGTGCAAAAGTAGATAAAAACACTTGCACAGTCTTCCTACATTGATACCATCACCCAACTTTTTGGAAAAGCAGTGCATGTCATTGATTTTCGACAATAGACATGATCAAGTTTGATGATTTTGATCCCTCTAAATGGCTTACATAAATGGAATGCTATTTCTTTCTCCATAGAATTAGTTATCACCTAATGGAGCTTAGACTGAGAGTTTGGAATCTTGAATGTTCGTTATTGTGGAAATGGTACAACAATTCTTATGTTGACTACACTTCTTAGCCTCACTTTTTGAAAAAGATCTATGCTCATTTTGAATTATCCATTCGCTATTTTGGGTGATGGAAAAAATTATACCAAATAGATATGATCATATTCTTTATAGTGGCATTTGAGTAGTTGGAAATTCATACAAAGGGCTTATGTAAGTCCTTTTTTTTAAATGTTTCATTACTAGTCTCAAGGAGGTCATTTGAAAACAGGTTATGATGCAATGTTGACCTACCTGGCTACAATCCTATGAGTGAGATAAAGAGATCCAGGTGATGACCAATTCCCAATGAAAATGAATACCATTCACTTCTCATACTCATCCTCCACTAGTAAATCCTACCATCCTTCCAACTCTCCCCCTTTAAGAATTTAAAAATTTTCTTTGAAATACATGGCCAAGTGCCAACAACTTTGACTTTAGTCTAATTGTGATGAATGGTATTTCAAAGGCTACAAATGTAAATAAAATGAATGATTTCATATTGATGAACCACTATAAGATAGCCTAGAATACATCCTAGTCAAAATCACTCCTAAATAGAAATTCAGAGACATTATCCCTCCCTCTCAGTATGTAACAACTTTATCAACCTTTTATGAAGAACCTCAAATATCTTTTCATGCTTTATCTATTTTTTTTACTACAAAATCTTAAGGTTATTGGCTACATCAAAACTATAAGGTAATTGTGTTTATTGATAGTGGTAGCTTCAATAATTTCATTCAAGTGAGAGTGACAAAAGACATAGATTGTTGTGTCTCTACAATACCTAATTTTAAAATTATCATAACCAATAGGGTTATGATGAAATGTGGAGGTTGATGATCTGAATTTAAACAGGAATGCAACAAATTACAGATATAACCATAAATACAAACATGCAACAGAAATAACACTTCCTTTCATTAATATCAAATAATGAAATATGCTTACAAACAGAATGGAAATGAGATTAGTTCGGGCGATGGTAACTTATCTCTGAGAAGAAATGTGGTGGCTACATGCCTCTAAACTAAGTTACGATGAGGCTCAAGGGCCTTTTTATTATTGAACAATAAGAGAAAACCTTAAACAACCAAAACCCTAACCCAAGGAGATGTAACACCAAGAGTTTATGGGCCTTGTTGGGGTTAGTTGGGCAACCAACTTCCCAAGGCCGTAACTTGGTCATATTATCTTTGTTTGACATGCATGATACCTCGTTGGAAATATCTCTCCGAGAAATATAACCAAGAATGCAATTTCAATGAAATTGCCCAAAGGAATATTGCCAAAAAATGTTGTTTAGGGCCTCAAAACAGCTCCAAAAGTTGAGGACCCGAAAAACTACCAAAAATAGTAAATTGTGATACAATAAAGGAAACTAAAAAAAAAAAATTAACAGAATAATGGTGAGGGTGCAAGTGGAATAGGCAGGTGGTCACCAATATCCACCTCGATTATTCCTCCCTCCTTAGGAAGCAATGGTCTCCATTGCGTTGAGTTCCTCCATGAGATGAGGAAACTTCTGCTAAACTTGGTCCCTAGTGAGCCATTTTCCGTAGTGCAAGAGTTGGCCAACTTTGACAACTCGATATAGATGGATATTTTGCTAGCGAGTGTTCTTGATTTGCATGTCCGTGAGCCAATCAGTTGTATCTTGTTCCATGAAGTATGGATTTAACTCTATTGGTGTGAGTTGTTTTGCAATGTCGGATGTGTCCAGTAATGGTGGAAAGTATGGCTGAAGGCGATCCACATTGAACATTGGGTGCAGGCCAAGGAATGGGGGAATGATGAGCTCAAAAGCATTATCTCCCACAACCTTGGTGATGGTGTATGGCCCATATCGAAGAGGGTGAATCTTCTAGTGGGGCCCAGGAAGACGCTCCTTTTGCAAATGTAGCCAAACTTTGTCACTCACCTGGAACTTGTGTGGCACCCGATGCTAGTCATGCCACTACTTTTACTTAGCATTGGCTTTTTCCAATATGTCATCGACCTATTGGCGGATGTGTTGAATGTGCTCAATGAAGCTATTTGCCTTGTCGACTTCGGACTGGACACGAGTCGAATCTACCAGAGTCACTGCAAATGGTATGACCACAACAATGGGACATAGTGGCTAGAACCCCAAGCCCACCTAAAAAGGGTTGTGGCCAGTCGAGCTGTGGAGAGCTCGATTGTAGCTTTGTTGGACATAGGGGAGGCTCTCATCCCATGTGTTTGGATTCTTTTAGTTGTACATGCGCAGAATGTGTATAATCATCTTGTCAACGACCTTTATATGGCCATCAGTTTGGGGATGAAAAGTTGTGGACTTAGTGAGCTTGGTGTCCAGCATCAACCAGAGACTGGACCAAAATGTACTGAGGATCCTGCTATCCCAATCTGAGATGATAGACTATGGGATCCCAAAGTGTGCCCAGACTCGTTAAAAGAAGAGTTTAGCAACGCCTTCTATTGTGACACTCTTCTTACAGGCCGACATAATGGCCATCTTCGAGAATCTGTGGACGAACACAAAAACAAAATCATTTCCATGCTTAGTAGAAGGAAGGCCTAACGTGTAATCCACGGAGATGGATTCCCAAGGTCAATTAGGGGTAGGCAGTGAGGTATAGAGACCTTGCTTCTTGATGGTCGGTTTAGCAATGGCACAAGAGATGCAGGATTTGATGTACTTCCTGACATCCTGTCGAAGGTTTGGCCAATAGAAATACTTCTACAATACTTCCATCATTTTCTCGACCCCTAAATGCCCAACGTCCCTATTGTAATGTGCTTCAAAAATCATCTTCGCACGCTCGCTTACAAGAACACAAAGGTGTCCCAGGTGGCATAACAGAGCATCCTAGAGGTGAAAATGCAGAACTTGTTGACCCTCCAAGAGCCTATGGCATGTGTGGCAGAATTCTGGGTTTCTTTTGTAGAGAAGTGGCCAATCAGAAGTCTCATGCCCATAAGAGTTGAGCATGGTGGTTAACGCCATGATCGGTGGTCGACTGAGGCAGTCTACAACATTATTTGTGCTACTCTTCTTATACTTGATATTCAAATGGAACTATTGCAGGTATGTGGAACACTTCCGATGGCGAAAATTTTGAAACTTCCCTTGTGTCTATATGTACTACAGGGGTCGATGGTGTATGTGGAAGACCGTTTCATTCCCCAAAATGTAATGCTTCCATTTTCAGCAGGCTTTCACAATGGCATACATCTCTTTGTCATAAGTGGGATACTTCCAGACAGTGTCCAAAAGTGTTTCACTTTGATATGCCACTTAATGCCCCTATTGAGTAACGACTTCCCTAATAGCATAGTTAGAGGCTTTTGTCTCAATCTAAAATGGTTGTTGCAAGTCTGGTAATGTGAACATTGGTGCAGAGCAGAGGCGATGTTTCAACTCTGCAAATGCCTTTTGTTGAGACTCAGACCAAAATAACTTTTTTTTCACTCCTCCTTTAGTGACTTGACTCAAGGGCCAAGTGATATGCGAGAACCCCAACACGAACCTATGGTAGAAATTGGCAAGACCTAGAAAGTTACAAACCTCTGTCAGACTAGTTAGGGCCAGCCAATGTCGAATGACTTGGATCTTGGCCAGATCCACATTCACCCCCTGTTAATCAATAATGTATCCCAGATACTGAACCTGGGTCATGCCAAAAGTCCATTTCTCCAAATTGGCATGCAACTTGTGTTGTCGCATTGTTTGGAGAACCTATCAGATGTGGTGGAGGTGATCTTCCCAACTCTGGTTGAAGATCAGGATGTCATCCAAGTATACCACTACAAATGAGTTGGTGAATGGATGTAAGATGTCATCCATCAGCCTCATGAAGGTTGCAGGAGCATTCTTCAACCCAAAAGGCATAACCATCCATTCAAAAAAGCCCTCCTTGGCTTTGAAGGCAATGTTCCACACATCAGAGGGTTCAATTGATACTTCGTGATATCCAAACTTCAAGTTGATATGGCTGAAATATTTTTCTCCCTTGAGTTGGTACAGAAGGTAATGAATCCATGGGATTGGGTACTTATTCCGAATAGTGATCTTGTTCAATGCCCAATATTCAATACAGAGTCTCAAAGTCCCATCATTCTTCTGTACCAACAGAATCGGGCTCCCATAAGGCGATGAACTTAGCGGAATGTGACCTTTCTGTAGCAGCTCCTCAATTTTCCTCTTGAATTCATCGTTCTCCAAAACGAAGCGCCAATAGGTTGGTGCATTGGGTAACGATGCACCTAGAGTTAGATTGATGGAGTGCTTGACCTGACAGTGCTGAGGCACCACTGCAGGGGAGGTGAAGATGTCATTGTACTCCTCAACGACCTTGTCCATATGTTGTTGTCATGTGGAGGGGCCCTATCTGGAGGTCATGGCCACCATCTTCTTCTTTCCTTGAGGGCATATCATCAGGAAAACAAATTTCCTGATTTTGGAAATGAGCTTACTGCATTGTTTTGCTGTAACCAAAAAGATGGCAGTAGGTGGTGCTACCTGTAGTATCATGTACAACTTATTTCCATGTAATAATAATAGTGTGAGGCCTTGAATCATACACAACATGTCACTTCCACAAGTATGGTTGGCCTAATAATGCATCACAAGCATCAAGGGGAGAAACATCACATAATATATCATCTGTGAAGGGCTTGATGTTGTATGAAAGGTGGCATTGTTGGCTCGCACATAGATCTCATCCTTGGTGAAGCCACCCAATGGTGTACAGTTGTGGGTGTGTTGTGGTCGGTAAGCCCAGTCGCTTCACAACCTCTGTTGCAATGAGGTTCTTTTGGCTCAATTGTAGCAGGGAACACTTTACCCACATATGGGAGTGGAAGAGACACTCCTCCTCATCTCGATCTTCAGGTTCCTCCTTCTAGATCTTTGTGGTGGCAACGGTGACGTTGGGCTCCGCATCACTAATCTACTTCCCTTTGTCATTCCCCTTGTCAGGTTCTGACTCAGAGTGAGAACATGTATTTGATTCTGAAGCCTTCATCTCGGCCACTAGTGTCTGATTGTCCTTTGCTTGTGGCCTTGGTGGATTGTCCTAGGTCATCCTGCCTTGGCTTTGTCCTTTGTTCTATGGTTTGGGGACACCTTTCCCTTGCTTTGAATTCTGAGATCCAAAGTCTCGCTTCTTTTGCTTAAACTTCATCTTGATATTGACGATGTATCGGTACACCATGCTGAGCGAGGAGATGTCTAGGAACTCCATCTCGTCCTAGATGTATCTATGTGGGCAGTCATGGTACTTGAGTACCAAATGTTTCTCAGAATCCTTGATACCCAAATTCGTTCGAAGGGTATGAAAAACATTGGTAAACTCCAATAGATCTTTATCCCTTCCTCGCCACTGTGTGGTCCACTTTATGTATTTTTCCTCATAGCTCATGACAGGGTAGTACTTCTCCTTGATGGCTTCCTAGAATGAATTCCAAGTGGAAGCCGCTGAAAACAGTGAGGTTGTACTTTCATCCTTCTCCTCACAATATGTTTCCCACTAGTCTTTGACGTGGGGGAAGGCTTTGAGAAGTGAAAAAGTAATCTTTTCCCAGCTGGAAAAATCATGAACAAAAAAATATCCTTCTAGTATGTTCAATCATTTATCTATGGCATTTGCATCTATTTGGCCCTCAAATATCGGAATGTCAAAGTTTACTTGTACCTTAAAAGTTGTGGGGCCTCTATAGTGGTTGTTGGATGTGGATGCGCTGTCGGTGGGCAACCGTTGAAGGATCTCAGCAAAGTTATCCATCATCACGTTCCTTTGTTTCTTGAGGGCATCCTCGAGCAATATTTTGATAGGATCTCCTGATCCTTCATCTTTATTTTATTCCCCCATTGATCCAAAATGGATCCAAAAGCCCTCTAAGTCTTCAAAATATTTCAAAAGATCAAAACTATTGCATGAGGATAAACTCTTTAAAAGGCAGATAATATTCTAAGGCAAAAACATGAAGAAATCAGTGAAAACATGCTTATCAGTGGTTTAAAGCAACTTTGAATTGGAGTCATCGGATCTGGCCCATCAAGGGTGCAGATCCAATCGGCAAATCACAATTAGTGATGGCAAGCAAAGGCAATCGGGGGCTATCACATGACAGTTGTGATTGCAATCAGCGCGGATCAACGAGGACCGTCGATCAATTGCGCAGATTGACAGCCCATGTTAACGCGCGATATCGCAATTGGTAAATACAAAGGAGTGATTACAATCGGCCTGAGGCATGTGCGATATGCGATTTCGATCGATCACATCACAATATCACATCGGAAAATTATAATGGAGCGGGGCAAATAGCCATACCCGATAGAGATTATAAACGATGTTTGATATGATTGAGATCTAGAAAATAGGGTTTTCCTTTGTAAACTACATTTTCGTTGAATAAACAAAAAATCAAAGAAAATGCGGTGATACGATATTACGGACACGAAAGGGTTTATTGACGCTGTTGAATACTATTTCAAGTCTGATATTAGCGGGATTTCAACATTTAATGTATTTTTTAATACAAAGGAAATAGGCAGGATTTCGGGTAGGTCGTGGGCGGTAAATGGTTTGGGCCGCACTCCACCCGATCCCATACAATGGCTTCCACATGTCCAAGCTAAGGAGAAAGAAAACCACCCTCATCGAGCAGCTAACCCCTGTACGAAAGGTTTTCCCAAAATGAACCACAACCGTTGGATCTGGATCTCATAGATCAACGGTGGAGATGCAATGCTGGTGTACAAGTGGACCCAATAGGAGTTATAAGGTAGATTCATAATATTTGAAGTCCGATGAACAATGTTTGGCGGACTTTTTCCATGTTTTGCAGTGTTTCTCTGTATAAACAAAAAACGACCAATTTTGGGATTTCAAAGGCCCAATGACCCATTCTGTTACAAAACAGGTGGCCACCAACCCTGGAAGTGTTTAGCAATGATTGCTAATGCTCAGAAAGGGATTTGAGCGGAAAGAGGTCAAGAAGCCAGAGAGCCTGAGAAGGTGAAGTGAACAGACAATGCATATTGGCTTTAAAAGCCACAAAGAGAGAGTAAACAGAGGCAGGCAGTGCTGAGATAGAGAAACTGAGATAGAGAGTTAGTGAGGAGAGTCTGTGTACTCAAAAAAGACTTGGGGGATCCAAGTAAAGTCTTATTGTTATGTATCTGTTGTGTGAGGCTCAAATTGAGCTCACTATTGTAAAACTCTATTTTTGAAGACATAATAGAGAGGTCACCGCTAAAGGTTGGACCAGGAGATGTAGCCCAGGAGTGTTGGGTGAATTCCTTATTAAACTTTTTGCGTTTATGTGTGTTGTCTATTATGTTCTTTAATTGCTTCATTGTCTATGTATTTCACAATCTTATCAATCCATTGCACAAAGTAACATAGGCATATCCAAGCACATGAGTATGTAATACCTTAATAATTGTCTAAAATCATATATCAAATCAAGTGGTATCATAACTTTACGTTTGCTGAGGTTAGACAAGCTTGTGCTGGATCGTTGAATGCTAGCTAGGTCAAAGCTCAATTAGGAGAAGGAGAACTGGTTGAGACTAACCCAGAAATAGGAAGAGTCTATCCTAGGAGGAAAATGGTAGAAGAAATTCCCTTGGAATCAGATTCTCAATTTATGGACAGTTTCATGACCATGAGAGCCATGGTAGAAGAGATGTATAGAGAATTTAAGAAAGGTCGAGTTGAAGATACTTCCACCTCCAAACAAGACAAAGGAACATAGGAACCTCTTCTAGATAGCCATTCAGAAGGCAAAGGGAAAGGAAAAGAGCCTCCTCTATCAACACCTCCTTCTAGCCCTTTGATGAAATTAGATGTAAAATTTGATTTGCCAATGTATGAAGGAGAATTAAATGCAAAAAAGCGAGATAACTGGATTAGACAGATTGATGTATATTGTAGAGTGCATAACATCGATTCAGAAAGGAGAAAGATTCAGCTGGCCAACTTTTGCCGTGGAGGAACTACCCTAGTGTGGTGGGAAGGTAGGACACAAGCTCATTTGAAGAAGCATGGTAAAATTCTTTCTACCTGGAGTGAACTTGTTTCTGCCATCAAAAAATGATTCTATCCACTAGCTTATATGCAGCAACAAACTATGAGTTGGAAAACTCTTCGCCAGCTAAAAGGGAAAAGTGTACAAAGCTATACCCAGGAATTTAGAAAAAGAGCTTTAATTCTAGGCATTCTCTAGACTCACCTTAAACTTTGTTGAAGTATATAGGTGGTCTACACAGCTATTTGAGGCACACCATTCTCATGTTTAACCCTACTAGCATAGATGAGGTATCTGTTTAGGCTACACATCTAGAGGCTAGAGGCAAGAATGTGAACCCAGAGATTGGGGGATCATCAAAACCCATTGCAAGCAAGAAAAAGGAAAAGAGGAAGCAGAAATGGAAAGAGAGGAAGACAAACACTATACAGAAAGACAAACCTTCATGCACTTACTGCAAGAATGTTGGACATGATGATGAACATTGCTGGTCTTTGCATCCATAGCTGAAACCCAAGAAGTTCGATGGCAAGAAGAAGAAGATTGTTGCTTCTATTCAAAAAGATTTAGGGTTAGACTCAGGTGATGAAACAACAGTCACAACTGCAGGTATAAAGGGTAAAAATTTTGAAGCATATACTAGTAATTGTGCACAATCTATTGATAATGAAGAAAATGAGAGGAAAGACATGAGCTTTTTCATATTAGAGTTATTTCCAAGCATCAAAATATTGATACTTTATTTGATAGTGGTTCACAAGTAAACTTGATTTCTGAAGCAATTGTAAAGAAGTTGGGACTACTAACCAGACCTCACAAGAAGCCATATCCATTAGGTTGGGTATGTGATAAAGAAAAGCTACAAGTGATTAGACAATGTAAACTTAGGTTTGCTATTGGGTTAAATTTTGTAGATGACGTTGAGTTAGATATAGTTCCTTTGGATATATGTGGTATTGTTCTAGGAAGTCCTTACTTGTATGATAGAAAAGCCATTTTCTATAGAGATGAAAATAAGTATCAACTCACAAAAGATGGAATAGAATATATTGTAAGAGCTCATCAACTCAAAAATAACTACACTCTCATTAACTCAGGGAAAATGAAAAGAATTGTAAATTCATGCAAGCAATTTTTACTAATGGTTGTAAAGGAAAATACCCCTAATAAAACCAATATATTTGAAGGTTGTGATGCTAAACAGAAAGTTGATTTAGAAAAAGTTGTTTCAGAATATGATATCCTATTTCAAGAACCTAAAGGTCTGCCACCCAAAAGGGAAACTGTACATGATATTCATTTGCAGCAAGATGCTCCATAGCCTAACATCAGAATGTATAGGTTATCCACTTTAGAGAATGCAAAGATCAAGAAGCAGGTATAGGATCTGCTCGACAAAGGGTTCATAAGGCCAAGCACATCACCATGCGGATCTCTAATTGTATTGGTGAGAAAGAAAGATGGTTCGTGGAGGATGTACATTGATTATAGAGCACTGAATAAAATAATGATCAAGAATCGTTATCCTCTTCCTTGCATAGATGATCTATTAGATCAGCTGAAAAAAGTTGTTTACTTTTCCAAGTTTGACTTGCGTAGTGGCTACCATCAGGTCAGAGTTGCAGAACAAGATGCATGGAAGACTACTTTCAAAACAAAGCAAGGGTTGCATGAGTGGCTAGTTATGCCTTTTGGCTTAATTAATGCTCCTGCCACTTTCATGAGAGTAATGAATGATGTACTCGGGCCTTTTATTGATGATTTTGTAATTGTATATTTAGATGACATTCTTGTTTTCAGTAAAACATGGGAAGAACATTTGAAGCATGTAAAGAAGGCTCTAGATGTTTTGAAAAAAGAAAATGTCTATGTTAAATTATCAAAATGTGAATTTGGCAAAACATCTTTGAATTATTTGGGTCATATTGTAGGGGGTCGTGAATTGAAGATAGATCCCTCCAAGGTTGAAGTCATTGTGAACTAGCATAAACCCAAATCTGCTACAGAAGTTAGGAGCTTCCTAGGAGCAGCACAATGTTGGAGAAAGTTTATTGCTAAGTTTTCCTTGACTGCAGCTCCCTTACATGCTTTCACAGGACTGAACAAGGTGTTTCAGTGGGGAGGCAAATAGAAAAAAGACTTCGACACCTTGAAAGAAAAAATTAGTGCAATGCCAATACTAGCATTGCTAGATCTTCAAAGACCATTTGAGATTGAAATAGATGCCAGTGACTATGCCATGGGAGAAGTGTTGATGCAACATGGTAAACCCATATGTTATCATTCTGAGACATTTAATTATGCAGTAGTTAATTATCCTACATTTGATAAAGAATTGTATGCATTAGGGCAGAGTGTGAAAAAGTGGAAACATTACCTATTGGGAAAAGAAACAGTTATACATACTGATCATCGACCACTTCAATATTTGCACTCAAAAACTAAATTGCAGCAATCAAGACACTATAGGTGGATGGGGTTTCTACAACAGTTTCATCTTGTCATCGGATATAAGAAAGGCATACACAATAAGGTTGCAGATATGTTATCCAGACCAATCATAAATGCATCTACTATACTTAACCATAATTCGGTATTGCATGAAAGCTACATTGAAAAATATGCTCAAGATGTAGATTTTAAAGATGTATATGCAACTTAAGTGATGGAAAACAAGTAGAAGAATTGGATTATCATGTTAAGGACCAACTCTTGTATCATTTGGGAAATTTATGCATTCCTCAAACTGAAAGAGTTCATATAATCCGAGAAGCACATACTTCTCTAATATCAGGTCATTTTGGTGTGAGTAAAACAGTTGCACAGCTGCAAAGATTTTGTTATTGGCCAAGAATGCATGAAACTGTTTCTAGATATATTAAAGGGTGTAGCATGTGTGCTAAAAGCAAGCCCAACAATAGAAAAACAAGCTTGTACACTCCACTTCCAATTCCTTCACATCCTTGGGAAAGTGTTTCCATGGTATTTGTTGGAGGATTGCCAAAATTTAGAAAAGGTCGTGACTATTTATTTGTTATTGTGGACAAGTTCAGCAAAATGTGTATTTTAATACCTTGTAACAAGTAGATTACAGTTGAACAAATAGCAGAGTTGTTCTTTCAGCATGTATGGGTTCATGTTGGGTTACCCACTTCTATTGTCTCTGATCGAGATTCCCGATTTGTTGGGAAGTTTTGGTCAATTCTATGGGAGTTAATGGACAACATATTAAATAAGAGCACAACATTTCATCCACAAACAGATGGTCAAACAGAGGTGGTCAACAGGACAGTGATCCAGTTGCTCAGGGGCTATTGCAACAAGCATCCCAAGCTTTGGGATGAACATTTATGTTATGTGCAACATGCTTACAACCATGCTAAACATTCTTCTACACAAAGATCTCCTTTTGAGACTTGTTTTGGTTTTATACCAAGGTCTCCCTTTGATTTTGTCTTTAGTAAAGACATAGCAGTTGATGGACACAGTGATGTGGACAAAGCAACCAAGTTCACTTAACAGATCCGAGAAATTCACCAGGCAGTGCAGGAACAGCTGGAAAGGAGCCAAGCCAAATATAAGGCAAGGCATGATAAGCATCGAATTGAGCATAACTTCCAAGTTGGTGATCAAGTCTGGTTGTACATCAACAAAGACAAAATGCAAGGTGAAAGTAAGAAGCTGAAGCCAATAAGGTATGGGTCTTTCAAGATACTTGAGAAAATTGGTGAGAATGCTTTTCACCTTGATTTGCAAGCTTACATGCACATCTATTTAGTAGTTAATGCAGAGAATTTGAGATTATTTGAACCTTCATTGATTGAAGATCCCAAAGATCAAAGTCAATTGCCTTCTATTGATGATTTATTGCCTGAATATCTCAATGAATTGCAGGAAGACACTGTTTTGGACAGGAAGGTGAGAACTACACATAGAGGGGACATTGAGTACCTTAGAAGTGGACTCAAAGGTTCAAAACCAAGCAGTGCAAGTTGAATAGAGATTGGACAAGTGAGGAAGTTGTATCCTCACCTGATTGATGCTTAAAAACCAACTTTTAGTGGTCCAAAAGCTTTTTCAGTGGGAAGGCGTGATCTAAAATGGATCCAAAAACCCTCTAAGTCTTCAAAATCTTTCAAAAGATCAAAACTATCACATGAGGATAAACTCTTAAAAAGGTGGATAACACTATTGGGAGGCAAAAACATAAAGAAATCAATGAAAATAGGCTTATCAATGGTTTAAAGCAACTTTAAATCAGAGCCGTCAGATCTGGCTGATCAACGGTCTAGATCTGATCAGAAAATCGCAATCAGCGATGGCAAGCGGAGGTAATCGGGGGCTATCACATGACAGTTGCGATTGCGATCAACACGGATCAACGAGGACCATCGATCAAGCACACAGACCGACGTCCCATTTTAACGCGCGATATCGCAATCGGCAAATACAAAGGAGCAATTACAATCGGCCCGAGGCATGTGCGATATGCGATTGCGATTGATCACATCATAATATTGCATCAGAACATTACAATGGAGTGGGGTCGATAGCCGAACCCAATAAATATTATAAACGATGTTTGATATGATTTGAGATTCGGAAAATAGGGTTTTCCTTTGTAAACTGCATTTTCGTTGAATAAATGAAAAACCAAAGAAAATGCGTCGATGTGATATTATGGACCCGAAAGGGTTTATTAATGTTGTTGAATACTATTTCAAGATCAATATGAGTGAGATTTCAGCATTTAATGTATTTTTTAATACAAAGGAAATAGGAAGAATTTTGGGTACGCCGTGGGCAGTAAATGGATTGGGTCGGGCTCCGCCCGATCCCATACAATGGATGCCATGTGTCCAGGCTGAGGAGAGAGAAAACCACCCTCATCGGGTGGTTAACCCCTGTACGAAAGGGCCACCCAAAATGAACCAAAACCGTTGGATCTGGATCTCCCAAATCAACATTGGAGATGCGATGTTGGTGTACAAGCAGACCCAATAGGAGTTATAAGGCGAATTCATAATATTTGAAGTTCGATGAATGGCGTTTAGCAGAATTTTTCCATGTTTTGCAGCATTTCTCTGTGTAAATAGAAAACGACCAATTTTGGGATTTCAAAGGCCCGATGACCCATTCTGTTATAGAACAGGTGGCCACCAACCCTGGAAGTGTTTAGCAATGATTGCTAACACTCAGAAAGGGATCTGAGCAGATAGATGTCGAGAAGCTAGAGAGCCCGAGAAGGTGAAGTGAACAGGAAACGCAAATTGGCTTTAAAAGCCACAGACAGAGAGAAAATAGAGGCAGGCAATGCTGAGACAGAGCAACGAAGAAAGAGAGTCCATGAGGAGAGTCCGTGTACTCAGAAGAGACTTGGGGGATCCACGTAAAGCCTTATTGTTATGTATCTGTTGTGTGAGGCTCAAATTGAGCTCACTATTGTAAAACTTTGTTTTTGAAGACATAATAGAGAGGTCACCATTGAAGGCTAGACCAGGAGATGTAGCCCAGGAGTGTTGGGTGAACTCCTTATTAAACTTGCTGTGTTTATGTGTGTTGTCTATTATGTTCTTTAACTGCTTCATTGTCTATGTATTTCGTAATCTTATTGATCCATTGTACAAAGTAACATAGGCATATCCAAGCACATGAGTCTGTAATACCTTAATAATTGTCTAAGATCATATATCAGATCACCCATGGGAGGCCTTCGGGATTTATGAGGCTGATATTGCAAAGGTTCAACCAATTCGAGCCCTAACTCCCTATATCTCGACCTCGTTGGGGACATGCAAAGAACATAGAAAGAGTAGAACCCTCTGATACCACTGATCTAAATTTAAATAGGAACGCAACAAATTATAGATATAACCATAAATATAGAGATGAAGTAGAAATAACACCTCCTTTCATTAATATCAAACAATGAAATATGCTTACAAACATAATGGATATGAGACTAGCTCGGGTGATGGTAGCTTATCTCTGAGAAGATATGAGGCGGCTACATGCCTCTGAACTTAATTACAATGTGACTCAAGGGCCTTTTTTTTATTTAACAATAAGAGAAAAACCTAAATAACCAAAACCACGAGGAGATGTAACACCAAGTGTTTATGGGCCCCATTAGGGTTATTTGGGCAGCCAACATCGAGGGGTCGTAACTTGGTCATATTTCTCTGTTTGACAAGCATGGTACCTCATTCGAAAGATATCTCCAAGGAATATGACTGAAAACATGATTTCATTGAAATATCCCAAAGGAATATTGTCAAAAAAATATCGTTTAGGGCCCCAAAACAACTCTGAAAGTTCAGGACCTAAAAAGCTACCAAAATAGTAAATTGTGTTACACTTAAGGAAACTGGGAAAAAAAATAAAAATAAAAAAGGTGAGGGTTTAAGTGGAATATGTGGGTGGCCACCAATATCCACCTAGATTAGTTAATGTGAAAATGTGACACTTCAGATGGGAAAAGACCATCTGAAAATTCATATGTTTCCTTTTAATGGATGTAATATAGTCCTCGATAAAAAATGGTTATGTAGTTTGGGACCATTCTCGATGAATTTCAAGTATTTAGATATGAAATTCAATAAGGAAGAGAAGAAACATACAATCAAGGGGCTTCACTGTGGTTCCTTGAAATTAATCACTTTAATCGCACAAAGAAATTATTGAAGAAAGGTTGCTTAGGCATTATTGACCAGTTCTATGCAATACAAGTGGTGGACAACCCTCAAGAGTAGATTCACCCTAATTTGTGGTGGTCTTATCTAAATATCAATAAGTGTTTGACACGTCTTATGTTACCAAGTCTCATTAAGTGTGTCAAACATAAAGAAGATTTTTTTTTAGGAATGGGACCCTATGCTAAAGCGAAATCTGAGGGAGAGTGGAATTCCAAATCGAAACAAATAGGAAGTCAACTATTAAAAGATATATCTGGATGATACAGATTTAAAGAGGAACACAACAAAATACAAAGATAACCATATACACAAAGATGCAATAGAAATAATACTTCATTTCATTACTGTAAAATATTGAAATATGCTTACAACCGGAAATAGAAGTAAACTAGCTAGGGCGATGGTAGCTTATCTCTGAGAAGAGATGTGGCGGCTACATGCCTCTGAACTATTCTGAAATCTGTTACAATGAGGCTCGAAGGCCTATTTATTGTTGAGAAACAATGGAAAACCCTTCACATTCCAAAACCTAACCCTAGAAGATGAAACGCCAAATTGTGGGCCCCGTTTTTGGGTAAGTTGGTACACCAACTTCCCGTGGTCGTGAATTGGTCGTATTATCTCCATTTGACACGCATGATAGCCCATTGGAAAGATCTCTCCAAGAACTACGACGGAAAAGACGATTTAAAAAAAAAATGGTTCGCGGTAGATTTCCTAAAAAACGTCGTTTAGGGCTTCAAAACGGCTCCAGAAGTTTAGGACCTGAAAAAACTACAAAAAATAGTAAACTATGCTATAATTGAGGAAACCAAAAAAACTGAAAGAGATAGTTGTGGGGGTCCAAATGGGATAGGTGGGTGGCCACCAACATCCACCTGGATCATTCCTCCCCCCTTAGGAAGCAATAGTCCCCATTGCGTTGAGTTCCTCCCTAAGATGAGGAAGCTTCTGCTGAGTTGGGTCTCTAGTGAGCTATTCTACAATCTCTGATGTGTCCAGAAATGGTGGGAAGCATGGTCGACGACGGTCCACATTGAATGCTCGATGCAAGAGAAGGAATGGAGGAATGTTGTGCTTCCAAGAATTGTTGCCCGTAGCCTTAGTATCGGTGTAAGGACCATGTCTAAGTGGTCTGAGTTTCTGATGGGTTCTGGTAAGGCGTTCTCTCTGCAGATGCAACCAAACTTTGTCGCCCACCTGAAACTTGTGTGGTGCCCCTGTGGGTGTGGAGAATTTTTTCCTGTGTTCTGTCATGACCGTATCCCTTTTCTGCTGCTCCTGCGTGGAGGAACCCTTTGTGGGGGTCATGGATGTAGCAACAATCTTCCCCTTACTTTGGGAGAAAACCAGAGAGAAAATGAATTTCCTAGTCTAGGAGATGAGCTTGCTACCTTTCTTGGCAGCGATCAAAGAGGTGGCGGTAGGTGGGGCTACCTCCGGTATCCTGTATAATGAATTATCCAAAGAAATAATGACAGTGTGAGGCCTTGAATCATACACAACATGTCGCCGCCATAAGTATGGCTGGCCTAATAGTACATCACAAACATCCAAAGGTGTAACATCACACAATACCTCATCTATGGAGGGCTTGACGCTATAGGGAAGGCGACACTGCTGGTGAACTTTGAGATCTCATCCTTCGTGAAGCCACCCGATACTGTACGGCTGCGGGTGTGGTGTAGTCGGTAGGCCCGACTGTTTCACGACCTCTACTGAAACGAGATTCTTTTGGCACCCACTATCAACAATGAATTGTAGTGGTGAACCCTTCACCCACATTTGTGAGTGGAAAAGGCACTCCCCCTCCTCTGGGTCTTTAGGTTCATTCTTCTGGATCTTGGCAGTGGCAACAGTGGCGCTGGGCTTGCATAAATGATTTGCTTCACTTTGCCATTCCCCTTGTCGGGTTCTAGCTCAGCGTCAGAACATGTATCTGATTCGGAAGCCTTCAACTCGGCCACCAGCAACTGCCTGGTCTGACACTCACTTGTGTTATGAGTGGGACTCTTGTGGAACTCACACCACTTTCCTGTGTCCTTCTTTGACTTCGTGGTTTTGTTCTTTTCTTTTGGCTTCGACGGGTTGTCTTGGCTCACCCTGCCTTGGCTTTGTCCTTTAGGCTTCAGATTTGCAGATCCAAAGTCTCGCTTCTTCTGTTTGAACTTTTGCTCGATTTTGATAGCGTATCGATACGTCGTGCCAAGTGAGGAGATGTTCAGGAACTCTATCTCTTCCTGGATGTATCTGTGTAGGCAACCGCGGTATTTGAGTACCAGATGCAGCTCAGAATCTTTGATACCCAATTGTGTGTGAAGGGTATGAAAAACATTTGTGAACTCTGACACATCTTGGTCTCATCCCTGCCGCAGTGTGGTCCATTTGATGTATTTGTCCTCATAGCTTTTGACAGGGTAGTACTGCTCCTTGATGGCATCTCGAAAGTCATTCCAAGTGGGTGTGGCTGAAAATAATGAGCCTATACTTTCATCCTTCTGCTCGCAGTAGGTTTCCCACCAGTCCTTGACGTGGGGGGCTGCTTTGAGAAGAGTGAAAACAATCTTTTCCCGACTTGAAAATCCATGAATAGAGAAATACCCATCTAGCAGATTTAACCATTTATCTACGGCATCTGTGTCTATCTTACCCTCGAAGATGGGGATTTCGAAATTAACTTGTACCTTAAAGGGCGTGGCATTTCCAGAGTCACTGCTGGAAGCCGATGCGTCACCTCTAGGTAGCCGCTGAAGGATCTGCGCAAAACTGTCCA
>APFE031127972.1:0-12381 GCA_000404065.3 Pinus taeda | reverse complement strand
AAAACAAACAAACAAACAAACAAAAAACCTAATCTGTTGCAGAGTTGAATTATGAATCTTTATGTGTGAATGGAATGGAGGTAGCCTTAACTCCAATGAAATATATTTGTAAATATTATCTAGATTATACAACAACTAGCTGGTTGCTTAAAAGAAGGAAGATATATAAGAATAACAGTGGTGTATTAATTGTTCGAAACTAGGTATTCCCTCTGCAGTAAAAATTAACAATAGAAATTAATGATTGAAAATAGTCCTGATTAATGTGCTTTCCGGAAAACCCCAACCGTGGGTTTGTTAACTGAATAGAACTAAATACCTGAACTCCTAGAAAAATTAGAAGCAAAAAGAACACTGAGAAGCTAAGTAAGTTTGAGTAAGTATATAGGGCCGTTATAACCAGGATAAATAAGAGTAATTTACACCGAAGCCAAATTGATAAGGTGAAGACTGCTAACTAATGAACAAAGGCTATGTAAAACCCTTCTCAAAATCACTACACAAATATGAGAGCCTACTGTGAATACTTCATTGACAGAGTTATGAACCCATACAGTAATATAACATTGACAGACTTACATATGAACGAGTAATTGAAGCTTTAAAATACATACTCAACAGAGAGATCCTATTACTCCAAACTACAGAGATAACTTCCAACAAAATAATTATATTCAGAGTCGTATTCATAGGAAACCTCGAAATTTCTTTCAAAGTGACACAGTGAACAGATATAAATTATCTCACCCATATAAACTGTACAGCACAAGATGTGCGCAAAGAGTAGCAACAATAACCATAACATCATATAATTACTTACAGAGCACTCAAAGAAAAAAGGTAAACAATTTCCAAAGGAAAAAACGTTTGGTAGGAAGATAACTTAAATGATTACAGCCGAAAAGTCTATGCTATAGGAAGTACCAAACCAAGATCTAAACCTAAGTTTGGAATAATTACACTAGTGCGGCCTTAGTTTCTAAGACAGTAGTCGACCAAATATAATTATAAGAAGGAGCATTCATTCACTGCTATAAAACAGTAGAATAGATCATATTAAATATCCAGCACTACTAAGGGGTGGTTGAGGTCCGAGGGTAGGTGGCCCGATTTAGAAAGCCATCAATTGTAACAAATCTATCCCTTAATCCCATCTAACACAAAACTCGTTATCTTCATTGTTGAGAATGATAAATTATAACGGATGTGAGCAACATCGTTGTGGGCAAAAAATTTCAATGATTGTCAAAGATAGCGAGGTCAACTTCAAAGCAATCGCAGTCGAAGCCAATAAAAAGTAGAAAAAGAAGAATAATTAGAATGGCACAAACACAGTCATGCTGACATTGAAGTCAAAGCCGATAATCGACCTCAACTAGCATTGATAACTGAACTAACTAAAACCTAATCAACCTGTATAGACGAGTCAGTTAACAAGCTGAAGAAAACCGAGAAATATCAGTTTAGATGGTGGTCTACAGCTAGCTAGTGATTTAAAGACGGGGTTAGAATCCATCAAGCACAATGTAGAGGATGTCTTAGCTAACAAAATGCAGATGAAATCAAGCTAACAGAAACGTAGACTTTCAATGCTCAAGCCCAAAAATGGAAGAAAAGTATCCTGGATTAATAAGAAATGGGAAAAAATAACACAACTGTTATTGAATTTCTAATCAAAAATTCTAACAATCAAAGGAGCAGGAGCTGATAGAGCAGGTATGAGAACCATTGTGTGTACCTTTGAGACTGGAAATGTCCACTGAACTGCGTACAGCAATACCTGGGAAAGAATAGGGAGACAAGGAAGGGAGGGTCGACTAGAAAACAGTACCTGAGAGCTCAAGCAAAAACAAGAGCGAAAGCGGAAGCGAGTTAACCGAATCAACCGTAACTTTATTATATAACAAGAAAAGTTACTATATAAGAAGAAAAGTAACTTACACGTAGCTGACGCTGCATGCATAATGTAAAATAGAATGAACAACACGTATATATCACCTGACTTACTTAGCCTCCATCAAATCAGCCTCGCATAACCCCCATCAAATCAGCCTCGCACTAGCCTACGTGATGGCCCAACAGGTGTCATAGCTCACTGAACAGATGTCACCGCCATGCCACCCTAGCTGCTGGCATAAATCCAATGCCTTGCTGTTTAACCCTCTCCATGACATTCTTCTCCCTCTACTACTTCCGGCATACCTTGTTCTTCCTTGGTAGTAGTTCCTCTGTATCGGCTAAACAGGGCCTCCAGAAAGGTAACACCCTCGCTTAACGAATGCAAACGAACGAACTACTAGATTTTCGTTGGACATGATTTTATTGAGCTCAGGTCCACTGAATTCCCCATTGCCAAATTCAAGTTTGAAATTCATGCTCCCATCCATGGAATTACTGTGAAAATGTTTGATGTTACGGCCGGTCGGAGAGGGGGACTGTTTCTGATTCGGATTCTCACTGTTTTGGAAGCTACTGAGAACATTGTCCATTGAAACACTCCGGACATGTTGAGGATGATGATGAGAAGCAGCAGCATGTGACCTCCCAGTGCTGTAGCCCCCCCCAGGGAAGCTTCGTTTGTGACCATCCTTCTTCTCATTGCTCTCGCTCTCTGCATCATCGTCGCCACTGTCAATATCCTTTTCTTTCACACTGTTTCCGCCGCTGTCATCCTGCCCTGCCTTGTCATCCTCGTTATCGTCATCGGCATTTAAGGTCTTTCTCCCGCTCTCCCCACTACCTTCCCCAATGTCCGCAGGGTTAGCGGACGAGGTGGTATTAAGAGTGTTGAGCTTGTCCAGGTCAATGTTCATGGAGAACAGATCCTCGCCATCCCCCACTCCCATGTTTACGTCGCCATCTCGATCCCACTCGGCTTCCTTCTTCACGCCTTTTCCAATCCTATCCCACGATACCTGCCGCGGGATTTCACTGTGCGCCCGCCGGTGCCCGCCCTTTCGCGGCGGCAGCACGTCGCCAGTTCGAGTCGCGTCAGGGCGAGAATGAGAATCGGCAGAGAAGGGAGACACCGGGGGCCGGGGGGAAGGAATGGGATGCTCGTCCATGGTCACGTCCGGGTAAAACGCCATGGGGGTCAGGGGAGGCAAATTAGATCGACCTCGTGTGCGTGGGGTTTTGACTAGGGTTCGACACATTATTCATCTGTGCGAAAGAAGGCACTGACGGGTTGTGACGTCCATCACCGTCGTCCCAATCTAAGCCCGCCCAAATGCCCTGATAACCTTGCACGGGCCCTGTGTATTTGATGGCCCCAATCTTGTTGGGACCTTTGTCGATGCTTTGAACCCTTTGCCCTACCTCGAACCCTTGGTGCGATCCTTCTGTAATCAGATCTGCTGTTTTGCTGGGAGGATCTTCGGCGACGGCGTCCATGACAGTGCCATTGTCTGCAGAGAATACTACTTTCTGTAGCTGCCTGTGCCCTTGCGTTTGCTACTTATCTGCATCAACCGAATCAACAGAGTCAATGACTCGGACGGGTACAGCTTAATCAACAGCCTCCCTTGCTCCCTTGCTTAAACTAGGACTGGAGATAAACTGTTGGACCGACTGCTTGAACGTTTAGCCTGGATATCACACATAAATAATTTGCCCACCCGAGAGATGTGTCAAGGCCTTTCCTGTGCAACAGTTCAACGGAGCAACCCGAAACAGTTCAACTGATTGCAACCGGGAACAGTTAAGGCCTTCAGGTGTGAGCTGATCGACACCTATACCACAGATCTGTCGATTGCCAACATTGACACATATACGGGATAACAGGTGTCTCCTGGTTAATAAACCTAACCTACGCCATAGCATTTCTCCGTAATGTTAGTTCCCAGTAATTAACATTAAATGTTAGCGAACTTGCATTACTTCAGGCAGGCGACACTGTTTTAATTAACCCAACTGCTTTCCTAACAGTTTCCTAACTTTTCAGATGGTATACCTCGTACTGAGGCCAAATAAGATGAACGTTGCTTTGATTGGTTACAAGCATCGGGAAACATATTTTATGGCATCGGTTAATGTGACATATTGCCAAACTTTGGTTTAAGTAAAAATAAATTTATCGATTCCTGTGTCAAACTAATGCAATCAATAAAAATCGATTACTATAGTCCCTGCCAGGCCCGGAGGGCAGGGACTAATAATAATAGTTTATATAAATGGTTTTTCAAGTTCTATTAATTTTGAAAATGCTATATACAAAATCACTCTTTTTCTTCATCCAGACTAACGGGTTTTAACTTGAAGAGTACGTATAGAAGTCCAAAATTGATCCACAATAATGTTTAACAGTGAATATATTGAGATGTGTGAAGTAAACTGGAACAAAGAAGAGCATGAATCAGATTTGATAGTTGAAACTTGAAACAGATAATAACATAGACATGCTTCTCACAAAAAGCACTCAGCCTCACGGATCTCACAGCTATAATAATAATGAGGTAAACATTGCTTCTCCTTCACAAAACTATTAAAATTGAACTTACAGTGCACGCTTGAAGGATGGGACCTTTTGGACCAACATTTGAAATTCCACTTATATCTCATCCAAAGTGTGCCTGATTGGGAGTGAGATTTCTCCTATATCTCATCCAAAGTGTACCTGACTGGTATTGAGATTTCTTGATAAGGAGGAGCAACCCATTTTTATTTATTTTTGGATCCATTATAGCTTACGTGTGAGTTTCTTGGATTTCTGTCCAAGGTTTCACTTATTCTCTTGCAATTTGTAATATGACATTCATGGAAAATTTGTAGGAAAATTAGCCATTTTCCATTTTTTTTAAATTGATTCACTTATTTTTTACAATATAAAATTATTTTATCTTAATAAAACCTAACATATATAAAAAATATATAATTTGAATAAATTAGAAATATATTAATAAACATTTCATTTTTATATTAAAGACTAGTAAAATTCACCAATATTTTTAAACCTCAACAAAATTTTCTATCCTTCAAATTTTCCCTAGTAACATTCAATCCCAAACTCTAGACTCTGTATTGCCTTTAAATCATTTACCCACCTTCTACATCAATGATCATAATCATCGATTGTTGAATCCTCTTCCAGTATTGGGAGCTCTAGATTCTGCTAGGAATGGGCGATTGAGTGAGTAAAATGTGTGTTCGGGAGCTTCATTCTAAAAGACTACCGTTTATTTAAATGCGACCTTGTCTTTATTATTGTAAGATTCACCAAGTAGATTTGAAAATTTTGAGAAAAATTCCTTAGGATTTAATCGGAAAGCACAGCTTATGACTTGAGAATTAAAAACAAAGGAGCGTTATTTCTTTTTGGGCCACTGTGTGTAATTCTCAGCCTATGTTCCTTGCTACCTTAGCTCCTAGTTGCAAATTCACAGGTTTTAGTGGATGATGGAACATAGAGCACCACCATAAATTAGCTTGTGGGTAGGTGGCTAAGGTTCAGGTTAAATTTAATGGCAACTCCGTCCTGCTATCCTAGTGTTAGTTGCAAATTCACAGGTTTTAGTGGATGATGGAACATAGAGCACCAACATAAATTAGCTTGTGGGTAGGTGGCTAAGGTTCAGGTTAAATTTAATGGCAACTCCGTCCTGCTATCCTAGTGTGATTTTATATGTTGAAAATATAATGACTAAGGCATGTGAAGATAGAAGCTGCTTGTAATGTAGTCAGACTGTAGCGCACCAAGTACCAAGCAAATCACAGGAACCATCCCTTATATGAAGTCATGTGAAGTAAGTCATGTGAAGTTAAAGGAGTCTAAGGAGGTGGAGGAATGGCTGGAAGGGCAAAAATAGTAGGGCAAAAAAATTTCAAAAAATCTTGTAAAAGCAGTGTTTGAATCTTGTTTTTGAGGGTGGAAATAAATTCAACACCATCAAAAACGTCTAAAACAACTAAAATTTTGAAATTTGACTTAGACTATACAGAAGTTAAATAGCAATGGTAATAGACTAAATTGACTTAGCGCATAGCCAATATATATTTAGTTCATATGAAAATGAGTAATTTAGATAATTCCTTGGAACATAATAACTGGCACCCACTGCCCCTTTCTCTTTCCAAGGCAAGGCAAGGCAAGGCAAGGACTCACACAATGGCTGACTTATATACGCTAACATTACATAGATTGCAGAAATAATGATTCTTCAGAGGCTTCACAAGAGCATGTTGGTTCGACAAAAGGTTCGATCGACCGTATTTTTGACCATTCATTGTATTCTCTCTAAATATGAACATGAAAACGTAGCGGCATAAATCATAGGTTTCTTTTCAATTCTATGCACTATTCAATGGCTTCTTTTTAAATATCTAGATAAAAATGTAACCAAGGGTAGATAAACACATACCATTTTTTTCCTTTCCAATTCTACCCAGTTCATACTTTGCTCTGTACTCTACCATTTCCAGGTATCTTTGCCTCCACCAACTGTACAGAGATAATAAATATTTATTAGAGGAAAAGGTCAAGAGAACACTTAATGCTCCTACAATACACACTATGAGGTGTCTTACCTGATTCTCAGAGGTCCCTGGTACAAATCGCCATGGTGCCATTGATAACAGAAGAGGAACACTGAAAAGTTTTTACCTTGTGAAACTGTGCTAATGCAAATTCGAATGATAAAATAAGCTGAAATTTAAAGGTAGTGGCAAATGATAAAATAGATGAAATTAAAAGGCAATGACACAGAGAAAATATCTCAGGCTAGGGTTTCATCGGTTTTATCATTAACGCACCTAACACCGTCAAAAACTTGCATGCGTGCTTTTCACGCCCCTGCCGTACCGCACAGTCGATGTCCTTTCTTGCAGGCTTGCTTTTCACGCTACTGCCGTACCGCACAGTCGATGCCCCTTTTTTGCAGTGGAATATTATTGTTAAACCGGGCACGGTGTCCTCTAAATTTGAAAAAAAAATGTTCGATAGTTGAAGGATTATTTTTTTCAAATTAAGTTCTAAATGGTTGAAAATATAAGTTTGAATCATGTATTTTGTTAAATCAAAATTTAAAAATAAATATGTACATATTATAAATTATAATTATAATATATTATAAATTCAAAGTTAAAATTATATTTTTAATTTTAAAAATAAAAATAAAGATATTAAATATTTATATTAGGCTAAAACGTAAGTGTAATAATGTCAAAATGCAATGTCATTAAAACAAAGTGATCTTATAAGTGCTGGATAATGTATGCACTTCAGTTTTCTCACAGTGAGCAATATAAGACCAGCAAGAAAGTAAGAAAACACATGAACACAAATTATTAAATGGAAGGAATTTTAATGTATCCACTAGATAAGTAGTTTAAATGCCAATACATGAACAAGAATTATTGAATTTAAAGAATTTTAATGGTATTTACTAGATCAAGTTATTTAAGGTATTTAGAGCTTTTAATAAAATATAAAATCATATTTTCAAGTTTCTTTCTTACTACAATTCTCTTGCCATGAATATTTACCAAAAAGTTCACAAAGTTTTGTTTCTTCAAACAATTCTTTCAAAGTGTCCATTTTTAGAAAGTGAGTAAGAATGTCCACATAAAAAGACATTCTATGATGAAGTGATATTGGTTTTCAACTTTTCATTTTTTCTAAACAATACAAGTTCTTTTTTCTCACTTTTCTTTGAGTGTTATCCATCTACCAGTTTCTCTAGTCCTTAGTTGCAATATTAAAAGTTTACTATTTCCTTTGACTGGGGCACTCAAATAATTTTTTTCATCATGTGAGCATGTTGGGTCAAAATTTTTAACATATGGTGTTTTTTTTGCCTAACCTATTTTTCTCAATCACCCATTTTTTTATCTCCTCTTTGGAATTATGCCAACCTTGCTAATTAATTCCTCATTAATTCATCAATGTATGTAGGTTTTAAAATATATGACCCATCAAAAAGTGATAAAGCATAAATGAGCATAAACAACCTATAAAAAGGCAATAATATATCTTTTATAGGTTTTAAAAAGTTTTTAGGTGTATTTTCAGCCTAATTTATTCAAAGTATGACAATAATGTATTGCAATTACAAACTTGAATTCTCGACTCTCCATAATTCAATTCAAGTATCTCAAAAAAAAATTGGACTTTCCTATATGGTGAAAAACTATTTAGAAAAAAAAACAACAACAACAACAACAAAATGAATTCACATTTAAAAAAACGAATTCACATTTAAAAAAACACAATAATTATGGATGGAAATCACATTTAAAAAAAAACACAATAATCATGGATGGAAATAACAACTGTACTCTCCATAATTCAATTCAAGTATCTCAAAAAAAAATGGACTTTCCTATATGGTGAAAAACTATTTAGAAAAAAAAACAACAACAACAACAAAACAAATTCACATTTAAAAAAACACAATAATTATGGATGGAAATCACATTTAAAAAAAACACAATAATCATGGATGGAAATAACAACTGTGACAATCGATTGTGTCAAAGTCCATTTTTTTTAGCTTCCTATATTCGTATTCAAACTCCATGGCAATAGGGCTTTGCCCATTATATGTATTGGAGCCATGCTATCCAGCCATAAATGCACGCGTTGGATCGAAACAAGTCCATCATCCGGGAGTGGGCATATATTGTCCCGCACATTTATGGCTCTATATGGCTCTATAGCATAGAAAATAAGGCTAGCCCTTTTAAATAGGCTGCCATCGGTATGAAAATCACTTCATCGTTCATAATTGGATTCTTTTATAAGTCAGATTTTATAAATTATTAGCAGCCAACATTGTTTTGTAGAGGTAAAAAATATTATCTTACAAGAGTCACCTCAAATAAAATGAGAAACACCATTCTTTTATAAGTCTGATTTTATAAATTATTAGCAGTCAACATTGTTATGTAGAGGTAAAAAATATTATCATATAAAATGAGGAACTGTGTGTTAATAAAATAGTGTATTTTTATTTATTTATTTGTGTTCATTTTGACTAAATGAAATGTTTTAAGAGTGTTTTCAAAGATTAAATTTATTTATATATTTAAAAATACATTTAATAAATTAAATTTATGATTTTATCAAAATTATATCACCAAAGTCAAATTAAAAAAACAAAAAACTTTTTGATAATTAAATTTTCTAGTAAAATCTCAATGCATGCTTTTAGTAGTATTATGAAAGTATATTTTATTGTTACATCTTGATTAAATATTTTAGAGAAGAGTAGATTGGAATGGTGAATTTTGTAAGGTAGTTTCTCAATATTTAAAATTCATTTATGCATTTCCAAAAAAAAATTTAAATATAAAATAATTTATTTAATAGATTTCTATTATATAATTTTATTAAATAATTAAAAATTATATCTTTTCAGTGGCTTCTCCGTGTAAGGAAATTATTATATAATAATTTAGGTCTCTCCCCCTGGGGCCGGTCAAACCTCGCTGTTAGAGGTCCGGTTAATCGTTACCCTGCTGTTCCTATTTATTGCATCGCTCAGATTGGATATTCAACTTGTCCTGACGATGAACCACACTTGTTGGTTCGACAAGTGTCGACTGATTTTTTGTGTGATTTTGCAGAAATTTCTCTAAACAATTATATCTTTTCTATTAAATAATTAAAAATTATATCATTTTTTAACAAGTGTTATATGGTAGCTATTCCATGTAATTTAGTTCAAATATAGTTGAATAAAGTAAAAAACAAGATTCAATTTTAGTATGTTACATATTGATAAAATTATTATATGTATATCTTTTATAATAGTTTTGAGAAATTGCCTAAAAAAATTCAACTACTTATAAAAATTAAATAAAAATTAGTCATTTATTTTTTTTAAATCTCGAGTTGTTCTGTAGAGGTAAAAAATATTATCATACAAGAGTCACCTCAAATAAAATGAGGAACTATGTGTTAATTAAAATAGTGTTATTTGTTTATTTATATATTTGTGTTCATTTGGACTAATGAATGTTTGGAGAGTGTTTTCAAAAATTAATATTATTATATTATTTAAAAATACATGTTAAATCAATTAAATTTATGATTTTATCAAAATTATATCACTAAAGTCAAATAACAAAACAAAAACTTTTGATAATTAAATTGTTTTCTAGTAAAATCTACAAGGCATGCTTTTAGTATATGAAAGTATATTTTATTGTCAAATTTGATTAAATAATTTTTAGAAGAGTATATTGGAATGGTGTAATTTGTAAAGTGATTTCTGAAATATTAAATTCATTTATGTATTCCAAAAAAAATAAATAAGAAATCATCTATTAATAGATTTCTATTATATAATTTCTATTAAATAATTAAAAATTATATCTTTTCAGTGGCTTCTCCCTGCAGGGAAATTATTAAATAATAATTTAGGTCCTTCCCCTGGGGCCCGGTCAAATCTAGCTGTTAGAGGCCCGGTTAACCATTACCCAGCTGTCCCTATTTATTGCATCGGTTAGATTGGATCTTCAATTTGTCCTAACGATGAACCACACTGGTTGGTTCGAAAAGTGTCGACAAATGATTTTTTGTGTGATTTTACCGAAATTTCTCTAAACAATTATATCCTTTCTATTAAATAATTAAAAATTATATCATTTTTTAACAAGTGTTATATGGTAGCTATTCCGTGTAATTTAGTTCAAATATAGTTGAATAAAGTAAAAAACAAGATTCAATTTTAGTATGTGACATATTGATAAAACTATTATATGTATATCTTTTATAATAGTTTTGAGAAATTGCCTAAAAAAAATTCTACTTATAAAAATTAGATAAAAATTAGTCATTTATTTTTTTTAAATCTCGGGTTATTCATGGTTGTCAATATTTAACTATATATGAATATGGTTGTCCACAATAACCATGGAGGAGGATTGTGTCCATGGTTAACCATTGTTGAGATGGTTTAAGAATGGATGAATATGATTGTGTTGTTGCCCATGATTGACCATGATTTAGTTTATTTGGCCATGGTTAATTATGTTCAACCATGGTTGATTATGGATGAACATGGTTGGCCATGGGCCACTATGGGCTAATGTGGTTGAGTATAGTTGTTAATGTTTAACTATAGATGAATATGGTTGACAATATTGACTATAGTTGATAATGGTTGAACATTGTTGAATTTGATTGACCATAATTGAGGTGGATTTGTCATAGTTGACCATTGTATCGTCTTACTATTATTGTTCTTGTTTGACCACCATTGCCAACATGTAACTATAGATGTATATGGTTGACCATGTTCACTATTGTTGATTGTGTTTCCTATGTAAACCATAAATAACCATAGTTGAATATGAATGAATTTGTTAACCATGTTACACTATAATTATGACCCCATTAATTTAGACTATATAATTCTCATCAATAAAAGTAAATCTTATCAATTGAAATAAAATTAATTATGTTAGGATTTTGAAATTTTATTTTATTACTGTACAAAATAAAACTTAATAAAAATATAAATTTAATTATATTAAATTTAAATTAATATTTATATCAAAATTTATATTAATATAAAATTTTAAAATTAGTAATATCAAAATTAATTAATATTAACTTTAACACAGTATTAAAATAAAAATAATATTATATTATATTAAAAATATAACAGTAAATAAATTATTAAAATTAAATAATTACACTTATAATTATTATTATTAAAAAAAAAATTCTCCACGGAAAAAAATTATTATTAAATTATTATAAAACGAGAGGTGGTATGAACAGAGCTCGACGCTCCATGACTCCATCTACGTTACTGGAACCATTAGTAACTACCTTGCTAAGCAAAATATAAATTATCACACAAACATATATCAGTCCTAGAACAAAACAACTTATTAAAAGTTGTGGGACAGCCATACACTCGCTAATCTTTTTTTCTAAATAGAATTATATGTACTCAATCAAGGCTTCGTGCAAGGGTAAGAGCTAACCAGCCTGTCATAGGGCATTAAATGATTGGTTAGCTACATGCCCTTTAATTTTATAACATACTTGCGAGCATAAACGAGATAAATGAAAGATAATAGGGTGTGTTATAAAGTTAAAGAGCATGCAACTAACCAAGTCATTTAATGCCCTATGACAAGCTAATTAACTCTTGCCATAAACTCACAATTACCTATATACTAATAATGAAGAGCACTCTATATTTTTACCATACAAAATATACATATTTTATTTATTACTCCTTATGAATAAACATTCTAATACCATTAAAAATGTAAATTTCAAAAGCCTCGAAATCTTTTATTACACCCATATCCTCATTTTCTTTTATGTAAAAGGGCAAGGCGCTAATAATCCAAGAGGACAAAAACCGCATAGTTACCAAATTTGATCGTACTTTCAAAAAAATCGTCAAAAGGCTAATATAATAT